>JBBBDQ010001267.1:277500-390000 GCA_037127315.1 Ascarosepion bandense | reverse complement strand
CATTTGAGGACCAATGCTGCACTTCGTTGCATTGAAGACACCTTCGAGGTCAACCAACGAGATACATGTCTTTTGCAGTTTTGGCGTGGCACCGAACACAACTATTACTTTGGTATCTTTTAACTTGAAGGTAATACATATTCGGTGGTCAACTCAGATAAACACTTCTCAGATTAAGTTTCCAGATTCGACTCAGACCTAAAACATATACTATTCGAAGGGATAAAGAATTCTTTTAATGTCCATAATTTTGGTATGTACCATAAATTGTGTTTATTTAGCAGCATATCAACTCCTTATGGATCATTTAGTACTGAAATCTAATTTTCATGAGGGCTTTAGTAATTTCAATATCCCCTTGACATTAGCCTCCCTTCGCCTCGCATCACTTCTTCACTGTCTCAAAAGTACTTACTGACCTCAGAAGCGACTACTTCAAAGACATTCCTCACATACCTCCGCTCCCCACATTCCTAAGCCTTTTATCTCTTTCAGCTCATTATTTGCAATGAACATTCTAGCCTCCCTTGGACCTTTATTTCAAATATTGCTTTAATTGTAAAACATTACTTGATATGTGTATATATATAAATGTTATTTTCTGCCCAAATTTCCTTTCTTGATTTATAATCATTTTATGACTTATAGTGGGCTATCTACCACAAGGCCAAATTTCGTTAACCTGCAACAATATACAAATACCCTTCACTGGAACGGAATCCTACCACAACTAGAAAAAAGAATAAATAAGATAAGCAACCCACTATTGGTATGTACCCTAGAAATTTCGACGTGTACATGTGCTGAAAAAATATGAAAATAAAGATGGAAGTATGGAAAGTTGCTAGTGAGAGCAAAAATGCTTCTCAAAATAGCAAGAAGACTAAATAGATGATGTATACTTTAGGATTTGAATATGAAAAGAAAAACAATTAGACAAGTAGCAGCGATAAATCATCCATCGCAATCAACGTTGTTGACTCACCATATTCTTGCCGAAAAGACAAGTAGATCAAGCGCTTTTGATAGAGAACGGGTTGTGTAGTGCGCAGAGGGCAGAGATTGTTAGGCGTAAACAATCAGTACATTTTAAATATAGAACTGCATACACGTTGGTGTCTCAAGGCGAAAACAACGAAAAAAGGTCTGCATTAATAGAGATTATTATAATTGTCAAGTTGTCGTAAGAATAACAATAATAATGATGATGCTGATGGCGGAAATAATATGATGTTAATATATGTATATACTCTTTTTACTAAAACTAATTAAATATATGCTGGTTAGGTTTTGAAGGCTGCCACAATGCGTTCAGTAAAATAAAGGAAGGTAAATAAGTTGTTGGGTATTACCTATTTATTATACATTAATATTTCGAGATTAAATCTCATCTTCAGAATGTTAGAGGGTTTGTGTTTGATGGCATTTCAAAAAATGGTCCTTCCTGGCTGCTGTTGTTAATTGTAGTGTGTGTGTGTGTGTGTGTTTGTGTGTGTGTGTGTGTGTGTTTATGGTGTGTATATTTGTGTTTGTAGTTGGGATTTTTATGGTATGATGGGATCAGTCTGCTTTGATATGTCATTTATCTAAGTATGCGTTGATCTGACCGTTAGTTTGACTTTTGTCAAAGTGGAAGAGGGCTTTTCATGACTACTGTGTGTGTGTGTGTGTGTGTGTGTGTGTGTGTGTGTGTGTGTGTGTCATTTTACTCCATTTTGTGTTTTACTCCATTTTGTGTTTGTGATCTCCAAAGTATTTTTGTCATTATGTTTGTTTTTATAATCTTTTCTACCAAACATCATGGTGTAATGAGGAAGGCTACAAACTTACTGAAAGTAAAGATTCCTCGTCAAAACGTTGATGTTATTATTAAGATGAAAGAGTATACAGAACTCATGCAGGCAGTCCAGCGATTGTTTGTGGCTTGGTAATTTGAGGCATGCCGGGAAGTGGGCGCTCCTGATGGTGTTGGGCACCGTGTTGCTTTTGAGACATCGTTTTAAGAAGTTGATTTGGCATTCTATATTTGCACGTTTTTCGGACATTTCAAATAGCTCCCTGACGGTTGCAAATTCATCCTGGCTCAGGTGTACGGATAATAAAATTTTGTAATTTGCTTGAAGCATTGTGTATATTAGGAATATGGTTACGTTTTGAGATATATGCTGCTTTTTCTATATGCCATGTCTCCTCAGGACGTAAGTGAACCTGGCTATCCCCAGTTTTTTTTTTTTTCCAAATGTATTTGTGCTTAAGTGAATGAATCGAATTCGACTGGAATTCGAACTCGGCTAAACGATTTCTCAATGGCATCCGGTATACATTATATACATATAGGATTGCCGATACTGTATAAAGTTTCAGTATTCTTTTCTTTGTTTCCATTGTAATCTTCTTGTTTCTTAATATCTTGCTTAAATTTTGAAAGACATCTTTCGCTATCCGAATGTGTGTTCGGTTTTCAATGCCTCAGTTTTCTATTCCAGCTTAAAACATAGAATATTTTCTATTCTATTCTATTCTGTGTTAAAACATATGACCTAGAATAGAGCCTCAAGGCTCTATTTTAGGTCCTATGCTTTTCCTTATCAACATTAACGAGCTCCCAGATGTAATAAGATCCCAAGTAGGCATATACGCTGACGACACTCCGGTTTAGTCTGGCATCGATCAAAAATATGCCGAGGCTGACAAAGCAAACATCTCTGCCGATTTTGAAAAAGACCTCCGATCCGTGACGGACTGGAGTAAGAAATGGCTCGTGGATTTTAATGCTTTTACGAAGCTACTATCTATTAACCATCACAGACAATCGCTCCTACTCCCCATTAGCATGAATCAGTCTAGTCTCCCTGAAAGTAAAACAATGTGCCTCCTCAGGTTAACTCTGACAACAGATCACAAGTGGAATGTCTATATAGAATCTATAGCTAAATCCGTTCTCTGTGTAGTGCCAGAAGGTTTTTTTTCCCATCTGAAACAATCCTGCACAAATATAAATCTACCATCCGCCCGTGCTTTGAATACTGCTGCCATACCTGGTTTGGTGCTCCTGCTATCAGCCTAGGGTTCCTTTACAAAATCAAAAGGAGAATCTGTAATGTGATCGATTCCGACTTGGCAGCTCAGATACAGTCACTTTCTCACCCGTGCAATGTGGCTTCCCCGTGTCTCTTCTACAAATACTTTCACGGCTTCTGCTCCGATGAACCTAGCTCACTGGTGCCCCCTATATATAAATTTACTCGAGCCTCAAGATTAGCAAGTAGGCCCAACCCTTTTACTGTGAAACCAATAGATTGTAAACGCAAATTCTACTCCAGCAGCTTCCTTTCTTGCAATTCCCGCCTGTGGAATTCCCTTCCGTTTGCTTGCTTCCCCTACTCTCATAATCTCCAAGAATTTAAATGTAAAGTCAATAATCATCTCCTATCTCATTAACCTGCATCCTCTCTCTTAGGCTCCTTTCTCCGTCCACTCCATTCTCATCAGTATTCTCATCCTTGTCTTACCCATTTCCTGACACCCCCTGTAACCTGTCACTCTTTCTTATAACTTTCCTCCTATGTAACCCCTGCAAAACAGTGGCAGTAAAATGGCTTGCTTTGGGCAATATGATTATAAAAAGAAAAAAAACTTTTTTTTTAATTATTACGCTTGTTTAATTTTCTGATCGCCAATTTGTAATCAGTATATTTGTTCATTTGTTCTTGTTTCAGTTTCTTGTTTCTTTTGCAGACAACCATACATTCTTTCTTTTTACAAGGAATGTTTATCCGTCTGTTCCCTCTAGTTATAGGTTAGATAATAGGACAGGTTGGGTTCTATAGCCTTGGCTGGTAACCAGTCTACCGTAGAAAGTAATGGCAACCTATTCCTTGCATTCACTTACACGCAAATACCCTTGGGAAAGGTATTAATCCGTCTCTTCCTTCCAGTTATGGGTTAAATAATAGGACAGATTGGGTTCTATAGCCTTGGTCGGCAACCAGTCTACCGCAGAAAGCAATGGCAACCTACTGCGGGATAATCTTCTGCTCAGTCAGTCATGTCTCTTTCGAGACATGATCGCCCAAAAGCGTGTATCGCGCATGGCACTTAACTGACTGAATGCGGGATAATCTTTTGCCCAGTCAGTCATGTATCATTTGAGACATGATCGCCCAAAGCGTGTATCAAGTATGACATTTGGTATGGGCGCGTAGTCAGAAATTTCGCCTTTTAACTATGAATCTCTGCATAGTCGATTTGTCAGGGGACAGGGTTGTGAGGCGATCCCCGAGTGCGGCACCTTTAGAAATTGTCATAAATCATACCACGGGCTGACCAAAGCCTTGTCAGTGAAATTGAATAGGCGTCGTTTGTTGTGCTAACAAGAAGTTACAAGTCGTCGTGACTGAAGTTTTGAGCGTGTTGGTCTTGTTCAAATTGTTGTTCATGCTAGAAAAAGCGCTCTCACCCAGAAACTGTATTTAAACTCCGTTCTACCTAGTTTCATTATAAACTACAGACAGTCTCTCTGGGTGTTGAACAAACACAAATGTGTCTAATTAGCTAGCGATATTAGCTAGCTGCTTTAGTACACAGGCATACTTAGATAAAAAAGCCAACCATAAAAAATTACTTTGTACAAATTCTGTGTCTAAACGCTGTTTAGACATAGACAAGGTCTTACAGATGTAAAACTTTATAGAAATAAAAGAAAAAACAAAAGAAAAGAACTTTGAACTTCAAACTTTAATTTTGATTGTGTTTTGTTAGTCGTAAGTTTTCGGTCGTTATCAGTGCCTAGCAACATTGCGCCCCTCCGAAAAATGAACCTTTCGGCCCCCTCTACCCACAGAATGCAATTTGCCTCCCCCGAACATACTGAATCCACAATAAATGGTACTTTAAACAATATAACATGCTCTCGGAACGCAGATATTCCGTGATCACGAAAAACGGAAGACATCGCAGAATTGGCGTTTTGTAGCTATACATTATGAAAGTTTTCACAACTTTACCTACTCTTTGGTGATTTCCTAGCCATTTCAGTGCCTTTCCAAAATCTCAAGTTGCCTTGCACCAACGTTGATATTCTTTTTCTTCTATGTGCCCTGTTCCTTCAGGACGTAGGCGATCATGGCTTTCCACGTCTCCCTATTCCTGGTGGCTCTTAGCACGCCTTCTCCTGTTACACCATGCAACCCTCGTTCCATCATCCACATGATTAGGTCGTTCAAATATGTTATCCGTTGCTTTCCCCTGTCTCTTTTTCCCTCTATATGGCCTGTTAGTATCAGGTTCTCCAAGCCCTCCTTCCTCATTGCATGTCCCAGGAATTTCAGATGTCTCTTCCTGATGCTTAGTATTAATTTTCTTTTTGTTTCCATCTTTTCTAAGACCTCATCATTGCTCACATGCTCGATCCATGATATTCGCAGCATCCTTCGGTAGAACCACATTTTAGTTGCTAAACTTCACAGACTGTCAGAGTCGCTTGATTTTCTTAAACGTTTTATGATATCCTGAAAGTTTGAATATACTTGTTATCTTCTTGTATGTATGTTGAAACAGATATCTATAATCTGTTTCTCTCTCAAGTTCAGTTTTTTAATTATGAATGATTTGCGTCCTCGTCGGTGCCCGGAAGGTTTTTTTTTTATCAAAGATTATATATATATATATATATATATATATATATATATATACAAAGAGAGAGAGAGAGAGAGAGAGGGGGGTTGATAGACGTCTATTTCAACATACAAGTATGATAATAATTTTCCAGTTAATGCTAATGATTATTTTGTTAATTTCTTTCGTTACAATAGATCTGCAGGGCCAAGGAGCCTTGCGGCCCCTAAGGAACTTGCGCCCCCTCTCTCAATTGCGGAGCTTGCGGGTGCCCTAAGAAAGGCCCTGGTTGTTGTACCCTTCTTCAGGTGAGTTCTGTAACACCCAAATATTTCAAACCGAACATTATTCAATTTTCGAGCGGAAATGATTTTCTTCCGCTATTCATGTATGCAAATATATATATTGCTGCTTTTTTTTTCGAATTCTACCTCATAAGAATGTAATACCATCGCTACTTTCATTGTGAATTAGTATCCCAACCAGCAAATATGTAATTGCCGTGCTGTGCATGTGAAAAGGGCTCTCCACTATATTCTATAAATGCCCGATTCTCATTGTCATGAGAATATTGTAGACACAATCGTCGGAGACCTTTAAAATTTTAGTCAATTTTCAAAGTAGTCTGGGACAGAAAACACCTACCTAGAACAACGCATCCTAAAATGAATCAGCCCAAATCGTCAAGAATCACCATAACGTAGCGGTCAACGGACAACATTCAGTAGACGAACAGACAGGATTCTTTCAACTCTAAGAGACCCAACATCATCATCGAACCACAACCAGCATCATTGATAACTTGCGTCAATGTTTTCAAATGATCTGCTTCAGACGGAACATGGTTACAACGAAAGGTTCATTTTGAATTTAATTCGAAAGTGTTGTTGCTATTTTTATTAAGTCCTACAAGCCATCCCTCAGCAAGCAGAAAGAGTGGTTGTTAGGCTCAAATGTATTTAGCTTTAATTGGTATATATCTATTATATAGCATTCAGATTTTGGTTTTTATTTTAGCCCTGATGAGAGGGGTTAGCCGGGTTTCTTTCCTTTTGTTTTTGTTTTGTTAATTGGCTATTGTAACTTTATATTACCACTTTACAGTAATATAACTTTCTGTTACTTATATTTTATGGATCATTATTTCTTCTTGGCGTTATATCCATTTTTATTGTTATGATTAAATGTTGTACTCTTACTATATTTGTTTCTATTTAAGAATTTTTTTTTTTTTTTTTTGTTACCAAAAGTCAGGGTAGGAATTAAGCATATGAACATCAGTGAGAAATTGTTTGAGAAATAAGAGAAACGGAAATCAACAAGCGCTTTGGTTAGTTTTGCTGGGTTATACTGATCCCTGCAATGTTTCGTAGGATGATCAGACTATGGAAGAAAAATTTAATAGAAATTCCCCATTGCTTTTTTATGTTTTGCTTTCAAAGCATGGCGTATTCTTTGCAACCAAAAGAATCATGACTTTCAAAATCACTAGAAACGGTTTTAAAAATCTCCATTAATACAAAGTTTTAAATCTTTTTTCTCTTTTTGTTTTTTGTTTTTTGTTTTGTTTTTTGTTTTGTTTTTTTGTTTTTTGTTTTTTGTTAGTAATTGAAGTATTTTACTACTTACATTTCTGGTGCACTTAAACAAGATTGTGTAAATTATTTTGGCTTTTAAATTTCGTTTCGACTTAGTTAAAACTTAGCAAATTTTTTAATTTACTTTTTTTTTATTTGGAGTAGATAATAACTACTATCGCCCGGTCTCACATTCCACCCCTTATTTTGAACAGGAGTAGAGGTGATCCTTCTCCTTCGGTCTTAGTGTTAGTCCAGCTGGAAGCTCTTTTCAGTTATTGAGTATGGTGGCAACGTCTCTTCATTCTGAGGGTACCGGGTTGGCAGTGTTCTGGTTGCTGCTTCCGAGTGATAATTAGGAGCCCGAACTTTTGCGTAGCGTCTTGAGAGGCTGCTCTGATCAACAGTTGAATACTATCGGGGTTCCTGTAGTGCCATATCGCGCATGGACGGGCGTCCCTGTATGAACCTCCGGTGGGCAATCCCGAGGCCACATTATGTTGCAGGCTGCGCCAGTCTCCATCCTTCACATGCTGCAAGCAATGACCGACTGATTCTACTCTAGACCTCTCTAACTAAATCACTATGAAAACAAGCAAACAAAATAGCAAAACACAACCAACTAGTCAGTAAACGCCGAAAACCTGTCTGCGTCTCCTTCACAAACATACGAGGCATCCGCACTAACTTTTACAGTGTAGAATCATTGACCCTTCTCCAATAACCCTTACGACAGGGACTCACTACTAGACCTCTGCTTCACTTCCATCCCAGACTCTTGCACTACCAGACAGCTCTGCCCTCTCGGAAACTCTGACCACGCCGTAGTTTCCGTCACCATCTCATTCTACTCCCACCCGACCAAAGAAACCCAGACCAGCAGAATAGAAAGAAAGAAAGAAAGAAAGAAAGAAAGAAAGAGCAAGGTAACACTATGTCGGAATTATAGCTACCCTGTTCTTTCTTTCTTTCTTTCTTTCTTTCTTTATTTCTTTCTAATTCCGACACAGTGAGGGCTACCCTGTTCTTTCTTTTCTTCTTTCTTTCTTTCTTTCTTTCTTTCTTTCTTTCTTTCTTTCTTTCTAATCCCGACATAGTGCTACATTTTTGTTTCTTTCTTTCTTTCTTTCTTTGTTTCTTTCTTTCTTTCTAATTCCAACATAGTGTTACCCCGTTCTTTCTTTCTTTCTTTCTTTCTTTCTTTCTTTCTTTCTTTCTTTCTAATTCCGACATAGGGCTACGCTGTTCTTTCTTTCTTTCTTTCTTTCTTTCTTTCTTTCTTTCTAATTCCGACATAGGGCTACGCTGTTCTTTCTTTCTTTCTTTCTTTCTTTCTTTTTTTCTTTCTTTCTTTCTAATTCCGACATAGGGCTACGCTGTTCTTTCTTTCTTTCTTTCTTTCTTTCTTTCTTTCTTTCTTTCTAATTCCGACATAGGGCTACGCTGTTCTTTCTTTCTTTCTTTCTTTCTTTCTTTCTTTCTTTCTTTCTTTCTAATTCCGACATAGGGCTACGCTGTTCTTTCTTTCTTTCTTTCTTTCTTTCTTTCTTTCTTTCTAATTCCGACATAGGGCTACGCTGTTCTTTCTTTCTTTCTTTCTTTCTTTCTTTCTTTCTTTCTTTCTTTCTTTCTTTCTTTGTCGGAATTAGAAAGAAAGAACAAGGTAACAATATGTAATAGTAACAGATTGTTCGACCTCGGTCATAATTTTGTAAATTTTATGTGCTACCATTAAATTGTCAATTGTTTAAATTCCCAATCAATAGAATATATCAAATAAAAGAGTCATAAAAGCGTCTTCTTGCTTGTAACCTAATTTTGTATGTGATATATGGAAAACGTTTAACTGAAAAGAGATTTGATTAAGCGTTTCGACATATTAGGCTTCATCAGATCCAAAAAAGAACGAAAGAAATGTGTGTGCATTTTTCTGTTTACTTAAATAATGAATTGTAGCGCTGTTCTCCAAATCTGGCTTTTCTCGTGATTAAAGAAAAGAATAAAAATGAGTTACTTTTTGAAAAGCCGTTAATATTTATTCTATATATTTTCTTAATAATTTTTAGTTCATGTCGAAAGTTGTTTGTATAGAATTAAAAATAAGTTAAAGGTAAATCCACATTTTCAAAAATTTGTCAAATTTAAAAATTCAAAATTTTAAAGCCTACACACACACACACACACACACACACACACACACACACACACACACACACAGACACAAATATATATATATATATATATATATATAATAATGTGTTGAGTTGCGGGTAGTTTTGGCGCCAATATTGTTGCATTTGCACTAGATTTACTGATAAAAGCCATTTTTGCAAGCAGGCTTTCTTATCGCAAATTGGTCGAATAAAGGGTGGAGATAGAGCGTTGATAATTTTAGAGCAAAGAATTTTCCAGTTTAACTGAGCAGGTTCATGCCGACTTCGAAGTTTCCTGAGAACACCATTATGATGTCCTCACTCATCGAGAAAGGCATTTCTCTTAAAAAAACAAAACAAAAAAAAAACAGCTGAGTGAAGATGTAACGGTGTTCTCATAAAATTTCGAAACATCCTCAGTTAAACTGACAAACTCTTTGTTCTCGTTTGCCGAAAGCGTTCTCTAGAAGGATTTTTTTTATAAACAATGGCCGCTTTCTGCGTTTTACGCGTTTTTTCTGCGTTTTACGCTTTATTCATCCTTCATGTATTAAGTTCTATTGGTTGCTGGCGTGTGTATACACAGCGTTTATAAAACGTTAACCCCCCTCTTCTCTCTCAGCCCTGCGTCGAAAGCTTAAGGGTAGAACCTCTGACTGATACCAAATCGGCCGAGCACCCATCCCGGTTGGAAGCAGTCGATTGTCTACCATACTGATGAGCTGTGATACAGCTAAACAGGCTTGTATGATAGCGACTATATATATATATCAGCATGCAGTGTGGGTATAGAAGAATCCAAAAGAGTATCCTGTACATACAGTGGTAGGTAACTCTCTAAGAGAGCTCTAAATATATATGTATATTTATACATATAGACCAAATATAAGAAAAATTAAGGCTGACACGTTATTTCATGGTAAATCGGGAGTATGGCCTATTTCAGGCGAACCATCATCAGCTTCCGTCTTTATTGTACAAAGAATTGAAAATGACCAGTGAAGTAGCTGAAAGCCGTTGGGAAGTAAAAAATTATGGAACATTTTTACATTACTTAGCTCCTATACATAGGAAACGTGTAAGAAAACTGAAAAAAAAAAATCAAAATTAATAAAATCTTCCTCGTCGTTCGTTTTTTAACGAAACATACTTTAAAGAAAGATTGCTATTCAAATATACATTAACATATATACACATGGCCGTATCTGACCACCGGGCCCACCGGGCACGGGTCCGGGCCGATCCGTGCAATCATAGTGAAAATCCGGTCAAGGAAAAATGTCTTTGTTAGAAATCAAACTAAACAATTCACGAAGAAAGAAATAAAAGAAAGAAAGAAAGAAAGAAAAACGAAGTAAACATCTGAATGAACGCAGTAAAAATCTGTTTGTTTATTTATTAATTTTGGGAGAAAAGACTGGTTATACTCAGAAAGTCCGAACCCGATTTCTTGATTTCGTTTACGTTCTGTGCCTAATTTCCATTGGAATAGCCGAAAAAATCCGCAAAAATCAGTTTCCGGAAACAGATGACACTGATGACGTCATCACATTGTCAACTAATAAATCCGGGCAATTTTCTCTGTGGGTGTTTTTTTAGCATCAGCTACGGCCCTGTATATATATATATATATATATATATATATATATATATATGTGTGTGTGTGTGTGTGTGTGTGTGTGTGTGTGTGTGTGTGTGTGTGTGTGTATCCTTGCACCTTGTACTGTCTACTTTGAAGTGTGCGAGTTCGGATTAAAGAGACACATGAAATTTCAAGTTGAAGCTGTGTTTGTTGGACTAAAGGATTTCCCTTTCAGGTGTAACATTTGTGGAAAAACTTGTATGAATAAGGTTGGTTTCAAGAGTCATTTGCGCACTCATGAATGATGAACCTGGTAAAAAAAGAGAAAACAGTTATAGAGATGGTCTTCTTCTGTTAAGAAGTGACAATTACTTTTAATGATCTTAGTTTGTATTTTTGATCAGTAGTTCATTTTTTCTCTTTGGGACTCGATGTGAAAATAGTGGTGTAATTCTATTGCCTTACCATGAGCGACTGTATTCAGAGATATAACTCTGCCATGTTTATTATAATAACGATCATGAAGTCATTTTTTATTACTACTGCTGATCATGATAAAAACTGCGATACTGATAATGATATTGTTTGCTTGATATGACAAGAAAACGCGATGTCAAAAACAGCCGACTTGTTGCATATACAAGATGGCGATATAATGAGTATGTGTCCAGGCAAAACGATGGTTGAATATTCATAGGAGGGTCGAAACACGACCTAGCCAGTTGAATTTTCTTTCTTTCAACGAGTACTCTTTTTTATACTTTTTAAAAAATCGTTATTCTTTTCTTGTTATGAATTCATTCTGTCTCGTCTTCCTTCTCAACAATTTACCAGTTTTATTTTTCATTTCTTGAACTTTGTTTTCTTTTTTCCTACTGAATTTTTACAATTCCAGGCAATATTTTAAGCGTTTTTCTCTTCTCCTCACGAACTAACACAATTCTAAGTTAATAATTATTCTTTTGCATTCTAAAAGATGGAAATTACTTCGAATTCCGATTCGTTACACTCACTTTTGTACAATTATCCCTGGGAAAAGTATGAATCCATCTAACCCCTTAGCTATAGGGTAAATGATAGAATTAACTTGACAACTTATTAGATATGGGGTGCATATTATAACTGTAAAACAAAAGCACGTTAGATTTCAACGAAGTGGATTATCCCTTGATTATCCAGAATGCAATAGATTCCAACGAGTGCTGGACCGACGGAAAGTGTCATGTGAGTTAAATAAATAGTATGCTTTTTTGTCATCATGTCATTTCTCTTTATTTCTGCATTAGTTTTTTTATCTACTCTGATGTTCTTTCCGTTTCCAGTCTTTTCTCTATTAAAGTTTCTTTATTAAAGTTGTTCGTGGAGCTTACGTTGAAACACCGGTTCCCGTACAATCACCGGTTAAGCAACATCAAGTCTCGCCACGTCATAGATGTGTGACCGCTTGAAAATACAAGGTGCTGTATGCTTGGATATGTGGGTGTGACAATGGATAATCACTTGGAATTGTTAATCGGGAGACATGAGCTCTAATTTCAGTTGGATTCGTTATATTCAATAATACTTTGGAAAATTTATGCATCCACCTATTCTTCCCCCAGATGTGGGTTAATTAGTAAATATTTCATCACTAAAACCATTATTATCTGAAAAACATTTTTACAGTCTAAAAATTGTTTCCGTCTTTAAATAATCCGAAAAGGATTTATAAGCTTTAAAAAACGAATCAATTACAAAATTTGTCTTCTCCCAAACCCACTTAAAATAATACCAAACAATACACACGAAAAACCTCTTTCATAATATTAATCCATATAATGTCTTACAATTTTTTAAAGAAATATAATTGTATTCCCAAACATAACTTCACAAAATGACAATATAAAATACACCATATCTCAGTCTCTAGTAATTATGTCAACACTAACATGTATATGAACAAAAGCTAAGTATCATCTACCATGTATTCAATTGTGAATTTAGTATAACATTTATCATATGTATATGACTACAAATTTCCCAGAAAATTAGATTTTGGTCTTAAATGGCTCATATGGTGTAGATATACTGAATATATATGTGTGTCATTCGCAGGTTCGAATCCTGCCGAATCACACACATTTTAGTAATAAAAATTCATCGTAAATAAACAGGCCGTAGATATAAATATATAATAATTAAGCAGTATTATATATTTAAATCTACATTAAAAACAGAATATCTACTTAAATACGAGTATGGATAAAAAATAATGTTCAAACAATTCATTTCATATACTGTTAAACAAACGGATCAGTGAATGAATTAAAGTCGTTCTTACTTTTTATTTTTCCAATATTCTGACACTTTTTCTTTCTTTTTTCGTTCATTTTTTCTTTCATTCTTTTTTTTCATTTTCCTTCTTCCGTCTTCTTTCTTTCCTTTCTTTGACTTTCCTCTTTTGACGCTGATTTCTGTATTTGTTACAATTTTACATCCCTATGCTTGATTTATTTTCTGTTTCTCGTCAATCTTTTCTTTTCAACCGCATCAAAGTCTCATTTGATTTCATCTCTTTTTTCTTTTTATTAACCCATATATTAGGGCCCTCAGCAGTCTTTTTTTTTTTTTTTTTACATTTTTATATTTTTTATTTGTTAATGAATATCTTCTCCAAATTATTTTCCAAATTCCATTCAAACCCGAATTAAAATAATTTCATAGTTTCGAAATCGGATACAAATAACTGAAACATGGACTATGGAATTAATAATAGTGAAGACAATACATGATACAAGAGTGAAGAAAGAAAGAAAGTAAGAAAGAAAGAAAGAAAGAAAGAAAGCATGGAAGGAACAAAAGAAATGGCAAGAAAATAAGAAAAGAAACGAAGAGGTATTTTCCTTTCTAGCCATATACCGATTAGCAATCTCCCCACCAGGCTTGAATAATAATTTATTAATGAATTCTGATCCTCAAGGCAGCCACCCCTTCATTCATCCATTTTTACTTGCACTCTTCACTGTGATCAGTTTCCACTTCTCCTGTTGGACCCAACTTCTATTTCACAAGTCAAAACTAAAACACACACACACACACACACACACACACACACACACACACACACACACACATAAACACACACACACACACTGTCTTTCTTTCTTTCTTTCTTTCCTTGTTTCTCTCTTTCTCTCTGTCTCTCTTAATATATATATATATATATATATATATATATATATATATATATATATATATATATACCAGCATGCAGTGTGGATATAGAAGAATCCAAAGGAGTATCCTGTAAAATATAAGAAAAAATAAGGCAGACACGTTATTTCATGGTGAATCAGAAGTATGGGCCTAATTCCGGCGAAGCATCATCAGCTTCCGTCTTTTTTAATTTACAAAGGATTTCCATTGGTAAACAAGTTATTATGCGACCTAGGTTTCTACCATAAGTTGTGTCTTCAGACGATTTTCAATAACTGATTTTACCGTTTACCGTTTTTTTTTATGATCATTCATGTAACGGTAGTTTTTTTTTAATGCTCACGTGACAGGGAATTTTTGAACGTGCAATTTTTAAAGTTACAAGAAGTTATAAGGTTTTCATCCCTTGTTGTATGAACCTAAGAGATATTTTTAGTCTGGTTACACTTAGTCATAATTTCCATTCTTTCATTCAACAGTTCATTTTTGTTTTGAAATAGCATAATCTCTAACTGTTCTTCCTCGCACAGTCTACATATTTTGCCACCGTTGTAAGGCTTAGCAGTTTTTACTATACACCACGTTATGTCTGGGTCTCATCTATATTTTAATTTCAATTTTCAAACGTAGCTAGCCCCTTTTGTTTTTCTAAAGCTTAAAAAACTGTAAAACATTTCTTCTGAATATATATATATATATATATATATATATATATATATATATATATATATCTTTAATTTCAGATAAAACTTAGTGGGGAAATAGCCATTTTCTACGTGTTATTATATATATATATATATATATATATATATACTAGCAGTATAGCCCAGCGTTGTTCGGGTGTAATGAAAGCATTAAAACTCATCCATGTTTCTGGAGCTCAGACACTTTGAACGTTAGCACGAAAGACTAAAAAGCAATAGCTGGAAACGGAGTCCCTGGTGAAGCAGTGTTCCGGGTTCTACGAGTAGCAGCTGGCGGAGTGGTTATTAATTCGTCTACGAACTACACTCTGAGAAGACACAAATACTCACAAGCTATTTCGGCATCTATTACGATTTCCATTATGGACGGCAAAGTCTTTGATGTCCGGTTGATTCCTGAGTTCAGTGGCGCTGCAACTGATATGCCAATCGTCGAGTGGATCGAAAATGCAGAGTTGGTCTGCGAACTCTGTGCTATGGACAAAGTTGAGCGGATTCTTCCATTACGCCTCCGAGGCGGTGCTCTTGCCGTATACAGGCAGCTCAGCAAGGAACAGAAAGCGGATGCGGAGCAAATTAAACGGGCCCTCATGACCGCGTATGCGACAGATGCATTTGATGCATACGATCAATTTGTTACTCGGCAACTTCGCTCGGGAGAAACAGTGGACGAGTTTCTGGCCGAACTACATCGTTTAGCTCGGCTGGTTGAGGGATCGTTGCCCGAACGATGGATGATATGTGCGTTTGTTTCGGGGTTGCCACAATATGTTAGACAGCTTCTTCGTGCCTCGTCCAGAATGGAGACCATGACATTGGAGCAGCTTTTGACTCGAGCACGGGCTATCATGACCGACAACGGAAGCTGTAAGGAATCGGTCGCTGCATCCACTGGCAAAACACATTCGAATTCAGAGTTGCTCCCTGATAACTCGCGCAGTGAGACCTTTTTTTGCTACAAGTGTTCTGGACCCAACCACATGGCGAAAGATTGTATGCAGGGACGCCAAGTGAGGTCGGACGTCGAGTGCGGAAGTCTCACCGTGAAACCCGATGCTTCAGATGCCATAAACTTGGACATACATCATCAAGATGCCAGGGAAACGCCCAAGTGGGGGGGGGGGGAGACGTCAGCGCCAGTCTCCTCCCTGAGCAAGTGAGAATCAAGAAATTGCCCGCCGTAAAAGTGCTCGTGGATGGGCGAGAGTGCACAGCTCTGGTGGATTCCGGCTGCTCACAGACGCTGGTGAGCAAAGCTGTGTGTCGCCATTGGAGACAGAAGGAAGTAGGAGTACTGACGGCCGACGGGAAGACTTTGAAGTGCCGGGGGCACGGCAGAATAAAATTGGAAGTTGAACAGTCTCAGCCCGTGAACATTGAGGTCCTGGTCGTGGATGGACAATTGTTGGGTTTTGACCTGCTTATTGGCATCGACGCGATCAAACAGCTAGGAGGTGTTCGCCTGACGGAATCTGGTGAGGCATACTTTGGAAACCTGGATGGATGTGCCGCCATTTCTATCGATGAGCCCGATTTCAGTGTGCTATGGCAACGTAACGGATGGTTGCTGCCATATCCCGAGGAGGAACTTGGTCCACCCAAGGGTCTAATTCCCTTGATGGCAGTCGTGCAGGAACATAAGCAAAAGGTCCGGCCGGTACTCGACTACCGAGAATTGAACGGATTTGTAGAAGCATTCACTGCCGATGCCGAAGTGTGCGCACAAAAGCTCAGAGAATGGCGACAGCAAGGAGTTGATGTGTCGCTCTTGGATCTGCGACATGCCTATCTACAAATTCACATTGACAAGAAGCTGTGGCCATTCCAAACAGTTATTTTCAAGGGCAAGCGGTTCTGCCTTACACGATTGGGGTTTGGACTAAATGTGGCACCACTCATCATGAAATCTGTCGTCGACGCTATAATGTCCCAAGATCGTGTGATCAAAAGTGCCACGTCGGCTTACGTTGACGACATTTTTATCAATGAGAGCCTGATTTCTGCATCGCGCATTCGACAGCACCTCTCAGATTACGGCCTAGTCTGTAAAGACCCAAAACGGCTACGAGACGGAACTAGGGTCCTCGGTCTGCAGGTGTGGGGAGAGAACGGTACTCTCCGATGGAAGCGGAGTGGACAGATCCCGGAAATTCCCGACGTGGTGACTCGTCGACGTGTGTTTTCCATTTGTGGGAAACTCGTGGGCCACTTCCCCGTGTGTGGCTGGCTAAGGGTGGCGACTGCATTCATCAAGCGCCGAGCAAGTGCGGTAACCAAGAGATGGGACGAGGAAATCAGAAATGCCATTCTGCTTCGTATGCTGGAAGAGACGATGACCAGAGTGTGTGAAATGGACCCTGTTGGAGGAGACTGGTGCATGAATGGCAACGAGATGAAGGTCTGGGTGGATGCAAGTTCTGTGGCCACAGGAGTGGCGTTAGAGGCGAATGGAAGCATCGTTGAGGATGCTTGTTGGTTGCGCCCGACCAATGATGCCAGGCATATCAATCTGGCTGAATTAGATGCAGCAGTCAAAGGCATCAACCTGGCCCTTCAATGGCAGGCTACAGTGTTGCATCTGGTCACCGATTCAGCATGCGTACATCGGTGGATATCCGACACCTTGACTGGGAAGGCACGTGTGAACACTAAGGCGGCTGGTGAAATGCTAGTGAGACGACGCTTAGGAACACTGCGGGCATTAATGGAAGAATATAAATTGACCATGGATGTCACGCTGGTGAAATCCTGTCAAAATCGCGCAGATTGCCTCACCAGAGTGCCACGCAAGTGGTTGAATCTACATAAGGAGGGAAAAGAGCCAGTCCCGGAGAGTTGCGCTGCAATGAGGTGCCGACTGAATAAAAGTCAGGTGGTTGACGTCCACCGAGAAAGTGGACATGCGGGCGTGAAACGAACCCTATACTTCGCCAGACTTATCGACCCACTAGTGTCGAAGGAAATCGTGCGATCGGTTATCAAAGCCTGTGAAGCCTGCCAGTCTATATATCCGGCGCCAGTTCATTGGAAAAAGGGAAAATTGAGCGTGGAAAACAACTGGAGTAGAGTAGCAATGGACATAACCCATTACAATGGCGTGCATTTTTTAACGCTCATTGATTGCGGTCCCTCCAGGTTTGCAATTTGGCGGACATTGCGTCGACAAGATGCACATAGTGTCATTCACCAGTTGAAGATGATTTTCTTTGAACGGGGTCCACCAACCGAGATATTGACTGACAATGACCCTGCGTTCACTTGCAGACACTTTAAAGAGTTTGCAAACAGCTGGGGTGTGCAGTTAAGATTCCGATGCGCATATTCACCGGCTGGTAATGGAATTGTGGAGCGCAGCCACAGGAGCATTAAGACCATCGCAGCAAGGAAGGGTTGTTCCGCGTTGGAGGCCGTTTATTGGTATAATGTCACGCCAAAGGACGATGTCTCACCTTCCACGGCACCGGCTGACGTGCTGCATAATTACCACGTCAGAGTAAAAGGCATTGAAGCCAAACCCCCACCAGAACCACAGATTATCGGAGGGAGATATGAAGAAGGTGACGTTGTCTGGGTCAAAAATCCGCACGGCAAATGCACAACCAAGTTCAGGACCGGGCGGGTAACCGAAATTGTCAGCCCACTGACAGTGCGAATTGATGGGGTACCACGCCATGTCAAAGACCTACGGCCATTTTCAGGACCATATGCATCGTCGGGCGATGAAACCGACACAGAAGAGAGTGAGCGATTTATTTACTTGGGGTCAGGTCAACCAAGTGATGGCTCCGATGGTCCACTAACAGCGGATGCTGACGTGCATGACGAAACCTCAGGTGACAGCCCATCTGAGGACGAACCTTGTGTCGTACCCCTCCGAAGGAGCACCCGCCAGAAGAGACCCGCTCCCGAATGCACTTTTTGTGATGATGAGATCAGGGGGGAGTGTGGTGGAGACTTACCTCGCCGAAGCAAAAGAAGGCGGTTTGTTTGCACGTGCGTTCGTAGACGTAATGGAACCGCGAGGCGAGCTCATGCGAGGCAGTTTTTCGAATGACACGGCGCATGCGTCATTGGTGAAAGTGAGGCTCTCGGAGAGTGGGAAATTACGAGACCAAAAAACACATAAAAAGAGCCTACTTCCGTTTCGGGTCACTTTTTGCTATTTACGACTCGAGAAGGCTACACCGGTGTTTGGGAGACAGCGTTTTGCTTACGGTGCGCAGGAAACGGAGTCCCTGGTGAAGCAGTGTTCCGGGTTCTACGAGTAGCAGCTGGCGGAGTGGTTATTAATTCGTCTACGAACTACACTCTGAGAAGACACAAATACTCACAGTTTCCATTTAAAGCGAAACCATAGACTAAAAGAAAAATGAATGGATGTGAGTCTCGATATCAAGTTTTTTTCGTCGCAAACTGAATTTTGAAGGCTAAATAAGTCCTCTGAGTAAATGGTATCATGGCTGAGACTAAGAACTATAATTATACCTATTTAGAGACAAACCCGAAGCAAAAACTAAAATAAAAGGGCTGACAAACTGATTTTGATCAGACATGGTATATATTATCGATTTTCTGCACTATTGTAAGAACTGCAACCTTGAAACTTCTGAATATCGTTTCTTAGGCAAACCTATCTACTCTTATCTAAACCTTTAAATTAAGATATATTTTTTACATAGAATTTGATTGTTTAAATCTTAGCACGGTCTAATTTTGCACAGCATATTCGATACTAGCAGTATAGCCCGGCGTTACTCGGGTGTAATGAAAGCTTTAAAACTAATCCATGGTCCTGGAGCTCAGACTCTTTGGACGTTGGCACGAAAGACTAAAAAGCAATAGTTGTTTCCAGTTAAAGCGAAACAGAAGACTGAAAGAAAAATGATTGGATGTAAGTCAAATTTTGATTTCCTGGTATCGATATCAAATAAGTTTTTTTCGTCGTAAAACTGACGTTTGAAGGCCAAATAAATCCTCTGAGTCAGTGGTATCATGGCTGAATCTAAGAACTATAAAATATACCTACTTAGAGCCAAAGTCGAAGCAAAAACTAAAATAAAAGGGTTGAAAAAAATTCAAACATAAAGGCAGATAAACAGACACACACACAAAAATCTTTTTTTTTTATAAAACTGTTCAGTATAACAAATATTGTAGAGCATAATATAATTAAGTTCAATTTTTTATTTAAGTTCAAAGCACCTGGTCCAGATGGCATAGTGATAGAGCTACTGACAGCCTTAGAAGAATATAGTTTATATTGCGACACGGAAATTTCTATGTTTCGAGATTTTTACCTCATCACCAGGCAATATTAGATCATTTTTGTGAGAATGATTTTAATTTGAATATAAGAAACTATACGTATAAAAAATTACGAAACATAGAAAATTCTGTGTCATAATGTAAACTATACTAATTTTAAAATAAAAAAAAAACTTTGATTATATATATATATATATATATATATATATATATATATATATATATATATTTGTTTTACGCTCTCACACCCTGATTGAGCACTCTAGAAGAATGGTATACTTTGAAAAAACAGTAACTACTCTAGCATCAACGCATCGCTCATTAGAGCACTCTGGCTACTGGAGTATGCTAAAAATCTGCTCCTTCTACCGAGCGCCCATAGCTCAGAGGTATAACTGACGCCAATTCGTTCGGGTTTCAACCCTGGGTTAAAAGCAATCAGATGTTTAACCGTACTGATGAACTGCGGATGACTATATATATATATATATATATATATATATATATATGACCACAGCCTCTAACCACGGCCTGCAGAAGACTTTGAAATTGATTTCAAATCTCTTTAAGTTGATGAAAGCTACAATAATCCTTGCCTTCACTTTATCTTCGGTGTTAGAAGGAGTTTTGCTGGTCACTTGCTCATCTACGGCCCACACAATATTCAAGGGGGTGCAGTATAGAGAAATCGTTGGCCATTTGTAAAGGACGATGTGTTTGCAGAAATTGTCTGACAACTACGGCTGGTTTCTTCTGCTTATGTGTCTTGGTGCAGAGTCCTATTGCCAGACGTAGGTTCTTCCAGCAGCCACCCTCTTGACCCAAGACAGCACTCTTCCCTAACACACTTCATGTAGGCCACGGTGTTGAGTCTGAGGCCGTCTGGGAAGGCATATAAAGGTATAATGTCACCATCATTTTTTATTACTCCAAACACCTTCGGTCCTGGGTATGACGGTAAACTACAAGGCCTCTGACTGGGAGGTTGTGAGGAGCATGGAACCACCTCTTAATTGCTGTTGTTCCCAGGTGCACTGACCCGGAGTGGTAGCATCTGTAAGGGTCCCAGCTATGGGCAAATAGTTAACCCCCAAACTTGAGTCAAAATACTATAAAAGTATAAAAATACACTTTTATAGAAATATATAGACAAAAATAGACTTTAATAGAAAAATATAAATTTTTGAATGAAAAATATTACCAACAATACATTTTTGGAAAAGAAAAAAATTATTACTATTACATATTTTTGAAGAAAAAAAAATTATTGTCATGATACATTTTTTAAGGAAAAAAATTATTACCAGCAATACATGTTTGAATACAAAACTACAAGACATCTTCAGTTTTCTAAAATAAAATAAAAATAAAAAATTTTTTCATCAAAATCTAACTAAACCAACCTTCTTACTATAATAGAACAATAAAAAAATATCTTAAAACTTTACCTTTTTGGCATTAAATAACCCACAGAGGTTGATATGCCGTTAAACAAAATTCAAACTGAAACTGAATCCAAACACCTTCGTAATCCACATTAAACTCATCCAACTCTTTGCATTGTTCTCGGACTGACACTCAAATAAATGTTCATATTGCAGCTTCCGACGCGAATGCCAAGCAGTGTATCATGCTGTTCCCAAATTTATGGTGGTGTGAATTGCATGATGGTGCTCTTTTTCTCACAGAGGGTGCCCAACTGACCCTACCATGAAATGCACTTGACAGAACGAAATAAAAATTAACGCGCACATGCAAAACGAAATGCATTCGACAATTTACCACTCATGCAGCACATCTGCTCGCGTCATATCAAACTTTTATTGTTCTCCGGTTTCTCTCTCTCTCTTCCCTTTATCTCTCTCTCTCTCTTCCCTTTCTCTCTCTCTCTCTCTCTCTTCCCGTCTCTCTCTCTCTCTCTCTCTCTCTATGTTTATTTCATGCCAATCTTCTTTTACTTCTCTCCGGTCTTTTGTCACTTTCTCCCTTTCACTCTCTCTCTCTCCCTCTCTCTTTCTCTCACTCTCCCGCTCTCTTTCTCTCTTCTTTTATTTCATGCCAGTCTCCTTTTATTTCTCTAAATCGATGCTCTTCGGTCTTTTCTCTCTTTATCGTTTTTACTTTCACTCTCCCCACTTTCTCTCTCTCCCATTCATTCTCTCTCTCTCTCTCTTTATATATATATATATATATATATATATATATTTCATGTCAATCTTTTTCACATTTTTTTTAAGCTATGATGTTTTGTTTTCCTATCCTCTCCTCACTTAAACACACACTTATCCATTCTCTTTCACTCTCACTGTCTGTCTCTCTCTTTCTCTCTCTGTATTTATATATATATATATATATTTTTTTTTTTTCATGGCAATCTTCTCCCACTTTTCTTAATCTGTTCTATGGGTTTTTGTTTCTCTATTCACCTCTCTCTTACACACGCACTTTCCCATTCTCTCGCTCTCTCTCTGTGTCTGTCTGTCTGTCTCTGTCTCTGTCTCTCTCTCTCTCTCTCTCTCTATATATATATATATATATATATATATATTTCATGCCAACCTGCTCTCACTCCTCTTAATCTATGCTATGGTTTTTTATTTCTTTATCCTCCCCTCTCTCACGAACACACTTTCCCATTCTCTCTCTCTCTCTCCATCTCTTTCTTACTCACACATTCTCAGATGTACTTCATGTATTTGCTCAAATGCAATCAAATACAAAATGCATAAAAACACGATTTATAAATTAAAAAGACTTGTTTGAGTTTAGGGATGAAGTCCAAAATAAAACGAAAATAATCTCGAAAGCGAAAAGCGAACAATTTAGGGATGGAAATAAAATAACAACACATGAAATTGAAATTTAAATTGAAGAAGAATTGAATTAAAGAAGAAAGAGGCCGACACCAGTGATTTAGAATAGAATAAAGGCTGAAGGAAAAAGAGTGGATGACAAAGGAGGGCAAAAGGAATCGGCGTCAAAAGAGCGATCGGGAAGCAAGGTGAACAAAGAACGAGAACAATAAATAAAAGAAAATATTATTCAAAGAGAAGCTCAGGGGAAATAGAACAAAATAGAAAATCGAGCGTGGCAAATAAGTCGGTAGAAGCAAACGACAAAGAAATTATGAAGAAAACATGACAACTTCAAAGAAAATGTAAAAGTCAAAATTATTTGTAGATCTACTGTGCGTCTTGGAACCAGATCATGCGAGAAAAGATTTGGCACTTACCATCGCACCGGAGAATCAAGGGAGACTAGTGCAGAGTTGATTTGTGGTATCTTCATGTAACTTCTTACAAGGGTTTACCAAAGCACCTCCTTTTTTTATGAAACGTAGGGAGCCGAGTTCAAATTCCAGTTGAACTCATTGCATTCACTTACGCGTAAATACCCTTGGGAAAGGTATTAATCCGTCTCTTCCTCCCAGTTATGGGTTAAATAACAGGACAGATTGGGTTCTATAGCCTTGGCTGGCAACCAATCTACTGTAGAAAGCAATGGCAAACTACTGCGGGATAATCTTCTGCCCAGTCAGTCATGTCTCTTTCGAGACATGATCGCCCAATCGTGTTTCACGTATGGCACTTAACTGACTGACTGTCAATTCTAACTATGAGCAATCATGGTATTCCACAAATTTCTATGTTTTTTACTATATTCCCTATTCTGTGACATAAACGCGTTAAGCAGCTTACTCGCACCCTCCCCCCGCTTCTCTTACCTGTAGGTTTCCTTTTTGTCATTCAGTCAGTTAAGTGCCATACATGCTACACCATTTGGTGATCATGTCTCTTTCGAGACATGACTGACTGGGCAGAAGATTATCCCGAAGTAGGTAGCCATTACTTTCTGCGGAAGACTGGTTGCCAGCCAAGGCTATAGAAAACAATCTGTTCTGTTATTTGACTCATAGCTAGAGAGGGAAGAGATGGATTATATTATTATGTAGTGATTTGTGGGGGATCAGTTTATTACTTCATAACAATAAAAAACTAATCCCCCACTTTGTGCCCAGTAGAAGTCTTAATCATTTTTTTCAACTATTATATTCTGTCAGTAAAGTGCCACATGTGAAAACGCTTTGGGCGATCATGTCTCGAAAGAGACATGACTGACTGGGTAGAAGCTTATCCCACACTAGGTTACCATTTCTTTCCGCGGTAGACTGTTTGCCATCAAAGGCTATAGAACGCAATCGGTTCTGTTATTTAACTCATAGCTAGAGGGGAAGAGATGTATTATATTATTAAGTAGTAAGTTTTGGAGGATCAGTTTTGTGTTTCCTAACAATACTAACCCCCGACTTTGTGCTCAGTAGAAGTCTTTATCATGTCTTCAACTATTATATTCAGTCAGTCAGTTAAGTTCCACACGTGATACACGCTTGGGCGATCATGTCTCGAAAGAGACATGACTGACTGGGCAAATGATTATGCCGCAATAGTTTGCCATTGCTTTCTACGGTAAGGCTATAGAACCCAATCTGTCCTGTTATTTAACCCATAACTAGGAGGAAGAGACGGATTAATACCTTTCCCAAGGGTATTTACGCGTAAGTGAATGCAATGAGTTCAACTAGAATTTGAACTCGGCTCCCCACGTTTCATAAAAAAGGAGATGCTTTGGTAAACCCTTGTCAGAAGATACATGAAGATACCACAAATCAACTCTGCACCAGTCTCCCTTGATTCTCCGGTGCGATGGTAAGTGCCAAATCTTTTCTCGCATGATCTGGTTCCAAGACGCACAGTAGATCTACAAGTAATTTTGACTTTTACATTTTCTTTGAAGTTGTCATGTTTTCTTCATAATTTCCTTGTCGTTTGCTTCTACCGACTTATTTGCAACGCTCGATTTTCTATTTTGTTCTTTGTCTATGAGTGTATCAAATTTGATTAAAATCGGACCACTCCTTCTATAATCCGATTTTTTCGATTATCGATATTTATCAGGAGTACCTTAACCCAAAACCTATCTAAGAACACTCGCAGACGCTTATAGTACAACTGTGTACATTTTCAAAAAAATCGGTTCAGCCGTTTCGGAGTCTATAGGTAACGGACACACACACATACACACAAAGTTCCATTTATAAATAAAGTTTAGATTTCAAAAATAAGGATGATCCTTCTTTGAGAATCATGAACTGTCGCTGCAGACACACAAACAAAGAACTGTGCCAAAAGACAGAAAACAACATCACTTCAAGACTTTCAGCATGTGACTTTTCTCTGTTTTATAAATACTTTCATGGCTTATGCTCCAACGAACTTAAGTCACTGACAATTCTACTCTCTCAGCTTTTTTCTCGCACTTCCCGCCTGTGGAACTCCATATTCTTGCTTTCCTCGCGGCTACAACCTCCAAGAATTTAAATGCAATGCCAATACCCATTTCTTAACCACTTCACTCTAGTTCTTTCTCCATCACCCTGTATATCCTTTCTTTTCTCTCCACATTTGCAACTGCCATCACACCTGTATTCCCATCCTTCTCTTGCTCCTTTCTAACTGGTTCGTCTTTCTTTCTCAATCTCCTCTAATCTTTTTACTATTATGTAGCCCCCTGCACATCAGTGGCGTTATTGCCTTGCTCGGGGTGATAAGATTAAAAAATAAATAAAATAAATAAAAAGCAACAACTAAAATGGATATCACATGTAACTAGAAGCGGAAATATTGGCACCGTTAAGATGTTCCTTACTATTCGAACCCAAAGTTAAGAGAAACACTATAAACACTGGCCAAAAACAATAAAAGGTAGTTGACTTGAGAAAATCATTTCGATGAAAAATTACTTTAATAAAAAAATCTTGTAAATTTCACCCAACAGTACTCATGAATATTCGGTTCATGACTGTCGAAAGTTTCCATATATGTTAATGGCTCATGTTATTAAACACATTATGAATCTTTATTTGCTCACCTTTCCCACAATCGTATTTTCAGGATTTTAAGAGCGAGGGGAAAAGCGGGCTGTTTTCATTCAATGCTTAGAAAACCAATCACGTTCCATTAAAACCGAGCACACCCAGAATATTAACTATTAACATTAATGGGTGTTCTCTCAGGGAGACCCCGTTCTTTGAGTGATAACTGAGACAATATCAGTTCAGACCTTAACTGGAACTTGTACAAAAGATCCATTGTTAAAGTTTCCAGAAACAATTCCACTGGTGAGCAAGTTATTCCTGCGACGAATTTCATTGTGGAACCGACTCCCAAACGGACGATGCTCCAGTCACTCCTATCCTAAAATGTTTAAGTCTAGGCTTAACAGTTATCTTCCATTCATATTACAATAAACTTTTTTTCATTTAGACCTCTATATCAAGTGTCACTTGAGTCCTGTGCGGGATGAACATTATTTTTTTTAAATAAGGCTCATTTCATCTGTATTGAGATTTACGAGCACTCACTGCCGCCTCGAAGATTAAATATAAAGTCTTTATACAATGCTTAGTTTTTTAAAGACATCTTTCACTAATTATGTGATTTCGCATTCTGTCGTCTGCTATTGCATTACCAAAATAGTTCTAAAAATACATAAGAACAGAAAAAATATAGAATGAAAGGAAATGGTAAGAGCTTGAATGTAGAATCAGTCAAGATATCTGACATTTTCTCTTTAGCGATATTTAAATCTTACCAGTCCAGCCTCGTTTCCATTTCTATGATCATTGATTGCTAATGCATCCCTCCGATTAATCCTCCTCGTAACTATTACGCAAAATACCTCATTTGCAGCTCGCAATGTTATTATCGTTTTATGCTTTTTAATTTTCTTTTAATATTAAATTCCGGTTCTTTTCACCATTTTAACATTTATTTTTACATTCTTTATGAAATTGTCAAGAATTTTTTTGAAATTTTAGCATTTTTAGTTGTTTCATGAAAATTTCAGACACATTTACCATTTGTCATGAATTTGTAAGAGATTTATCCATTGGCCTTCGATTTTTCATTTCAATTTTCTCCTACTCTATGTAGGTTAGCGTTATTTTATGTCTATTATTATTATTATCCGATCATTTCTTTCATAACGACTATTATTATCCGAAATTTTAATTCATATATTCTATTATTTCCGACCTTTCATTTCATGACTACAATTATTATCCAACCATTTATTTTATGACTAATGTTATTATCCAACCTTTTACTTTATGACTACTATTATTTTCCAACCTTTTATTTTATGACTAATATTATTATCCAGCCTTTCATTTTATGAATACTATTATCATCCCTCCTTTTATTTCATGGCTACTATTATTATACGACATTTTACTTCATGACCAATATAATTATCCAACCTTTTATTTAATGACTAATATAATTATCCAACCTTTTATTTCATGACTAATATAATTATCCAACCTTTAATTTCATGACTAATATAATTATACAAACTTTTATTTTATGACTAATAGTATTATCCAACCTTTTATTTTATGACTACTATTATTATCCAACCTTTTATTTTATGACTAATAGTATTATTCAACCTTTTATTTCATGACTAATATTATTATCCAAACTTTTATTTCATGACTACTATTATTATCCAACCTTTTATTTCATGACTACTATTATTATCCGAGATTTTATTTCATGACTAATATTTTTATCCAACCTTTTATTTTATGACTAATATTATTATCCAGCCTTTTATTTTATGACTAATATTATTATCCAACCTTTTATTTTATGACTACTATTATTATCCAACCTTTTATTTCATGACTACTATTATTATCCGAGATTTTTTTTCATGACTAATATTTTTATCCAACCTTTTATTTTATGACTAATATTATTATCCAACCTTTTATTTTATGACTAATATTATTATCCAACCTTTTATTTTATGACTAATATTTTTATCCAACCTTTTATTTTATGACTGCTATGTAATGACTTCCAACACGAGTTATATCTGAGAAAAACAAACCAAGTTCATTCCGGAACATCTGTATTCATTCTTTTTCTTGTCACGACTTAAAAAATTGAAGCTCGGATTTCCCAATCATTATTCCCAGATGGTGAATAATAATAATAATAATGATAATAATAATAATAATAATAATAATAGGATACATTTATCACGTTACTCAATAATTCCTGAGTCTAACTAATAAAACAACAACTTTTGGCAAAATTCGACTGTATTCTTCAACATAATCTCCATTTAGGGTGGTACGCTCTTTCCAACGCTTCTCTAACAATTCGTTGCTTTTTATTTTTTTTTTTTTGTAGAACGATTTGTCTTTGCCCTCAAAATATGCCTCAGTTCCCGATATCACCTCTTCATAGGAGCCAAATCTCTTTCTCCGGAGCATTCTTTTGATGTCTGCAAACAGCCAATATTAACTGGGTAACAGATCTGGAAAATAAGGTGGATGCGGAACCATTTACATGTGCAATTCTTGTAGTTTGGCCATCGTTGCGATCAACTTGAGACACGGTGTGTTGTCTTCGTGAAATATCATTTTTTCTTTTACATTTATGGTCGTTTTTTGGCAATTTCTTCCTTCAAACGCACCAGTAATGCTATATAATATTCGTTATTTATGGTTCTTCCTTTCTCAAGGAAAGCGATGTACAAAATACTTTGCGCATCCAAAAATATGGAGGCCAAAACCTTGCCTGCTGATTGCGTCTTTAATCGCTTTGGACGGCTTTCATCTGCTGCTGTCCACTCAGCTGACTGACGAATTGACTCCGGGGTGAAATGGTAGATCTTTTTTCATCTATTGTCACATATTTATGCAAAACCTCTTGTTGCGTTGAATCGTCGATGCGTTATTGTTTATGACCAACTGTGAGCCAACACAGACCCACTTTTGGACGCAGCTTTTTTCATTGACATATGTTCAAGCAAAATGGCGAATGCACTGCCTTCTGATATGTTCAACTCCTCTGCTATCTCAGACAACGTTAATTTGCGATCGGCCAAAAGAGTTTGTGGATTTTTTTAGTGCTTTCTGGGACAACTGCTTATTTTGGGCGATCTGGGTTTCAGCATGATTTGTGTATGTACGAACGCGTTTAAAGTCATCATACCACATCTTAATCGTTGTTTCCGACGAAGCAGAGTCCTAATAAAACTTACCAAGCAAATTGCTTTACTTGAAGAGTATTTTTCTCATTGGAAAGCAATGTTTTATCAAGACACGAAATTTAGTTTCTACTATTTTTTAAAAAATTTGCAACAGTAGCTTTTAATTTATGACTAATAGTATTATCCAAAATTTATTTTATGACTAATATTATTATCCAACCTTTGATTTTATGAATACTATTATCATCCCTCCTTTTATTTCATGGCTACTATTATTATACGACTTTTGTTTTATATATACTATTGTTATCCAACCGTGTATTTCATGACTACTATTATTATCCGACATTTTACTTCATGACTACTATTATTATCCAACCTTTTATTTAATGACTAATATAATTATCCAAACTTTTATTTTATGACTAATAGTATTATTAAACCTTTTATTTCATGACTACTATTATTATCCAAACTATTATTTCATGACTACTATTATTATCCAACCTTTTATTTCATGACTACTATTATTATCCGACCTTTTATTTTATGACTAATATTATTATCCAACCTTTTATTTTATGACTACTATTATTATCCAACCTTTTATATCTTGACGACTATTATTTTCCGAGATTTTATTTCATGACTAATATTAATATCCAACCTTTTATTTTATGACGACTATTATTATCCAAACTATTATTTCATGACTACCATTATTATCCGACCTTTTATTTTATGACTACTATTATTATCCAACCTTTTATTTTATGACTACTATTATTTTCCGAGATTTTATTTCATGACTAATATTAATATCCAACCTTTTATTTTATGACGACTATTATTATACAACGTTTTATTTCATGAGTACTATTATTACACGACCTTTTATTTTATGACTACTATTATTATCCAACCTTTTATTTTAGGACTACTATTATTATCCGACCTTTTATTTCATGTCTACTATTATTACTCGACCTTTTGTTTCATGACTACTATTATTATTGAACTTTTTATTTTATGACTAATATTTTTGTCCAGCCTTTTATTTCATGACTAATATTATTACCCGACCTTTTATTTCGTAACAACTATTATTATCCAACCCTTTATTTTAGGACTACTATTATTATCCAGCCTTTTATTTTATGACTAATATTATGATCCGACGTTTTATTTCATAACAACTATTATCATCCGACCTTTTATTTCATGACTACTATTATTATCCAATCTTTTATTTTATGACTGCTATTATTATCCGACATTTTATTTTATGACTACAATTATTATCCGACCTTTTATTTCATGACTAATAGTATTATCCAATCTTTTATTTTATGACTACCATTATTATCCAACCTTTTATTTCATGACTACTATTATTATCCAATCTTTTATTTTATGACTGCTATTATTATCCAATCTTTTATTTTATGACTGCTATTTTATTATCCAATCTTTTATTTCATGACTACTATTATTATCCAATCTTTTATTTTATGACTGCTATTATTATCCGTCATTTTATTTTATGACTACTATTATTATCCAACCTTTTATTTCATTTTGACTACTATTATTATCCAATCTTTTATTTTATGACTGCTATTATTATCCACCTTTTATTTTATGACTACTATTATTATCCAACCTTTTATTTCATGACTACTATTATTATCCAATCTTTTATTTTATGACTGCTACTTATTATCCAATCTTTTATTTCATGACTACTTTTATTTTATTATCCAATCTTTTATTTTATGACTGCTATTATTATCCGACATTTTATTTTATGACTACTATTATTATCCAACCTTTTATTTCATGACTACTATTATTATCCAATCTTTTATTTTATGACTAATATTATTATCCGACCTTTTATTTTATGAGTACTATTATTATCCGACCTTTATTTTATGACTACTATTATTATCCGACCTTTTATTTCATGACTAATATTATTATCCAATCTTTTATTTCATCACTACTATTATTATCCAATCTTTTATTTTATGACTAATATTATTATCCAACCTTTTATTTCATGACTACTATTATTATCCAATCTTTTATTTTATGACTAATATTATTACCCAGCGTTTTATTTCATGACTAATAGTATTATCCAATCTTTTATTTTATGGCTGCTATTATTATCCGACATTTTCTTTTATGACTACTATTATTATCCAACCTTTTATTTCATGACTACTATTATTATCCGACCTTTTATTTCATGACTAATATTATTATCCAGTCTTTTATTTCATGACTAATATTATTATCCAGCCTTTTATTTCATGACTACAATTATTATCCAACCTTTTATTTTATGACTAATATTATTATCCAACCTTTTATTTCTTGACGACTATTATTATCCGTGATTTTATTTCATGACTAATATTATTATCCAGCCTTTTATTTCATGACTACTATTATTATCCAACCTTTTATTTCATGAATAATATTATTATCCAGCCTTTTATTTCATGACTACAATTATTATCCGACATTTTATTTTGTGACTACTATTATTACACGACCTTTTATTTTATGACTACTATTATTATCCAACATTTTATTTTATGACTACTATTATTATCCAATCTTTTATTTTATGACTGCTATTATTATCCGACCTTTTATTTTATGACTACTCTTATTATCCAACCTTTTATTTCATGACTACTATTATTATCCAATCTTTTATTTTATGACTGCTATTATTATACAATCTTTTATTTTATGACTGCTATTATTATCCAATCTTTTATTTCATGACTACTATTATTATCCAATCTTTTATTTTATGACTAATATTATTATCCAACCTTTTATTTCATGACTACTATTATTATCCAATCTTTTATTTTATGACTGCTATTATTATCCGACCTTTTATTTTATGACTACTCTTATTATCCAACCTTTTATTTCATGACTACTATTATTATCCAATCTTTTATTTTATGACTGCTATTATTATACAATCTTTTATTTTATGACTGCTATTATTATCCAATCTTTTATTTCATGACTACTATTATTATCCAATCTTTTATTTTATGACTGCTATTATTATCCGACATTTTATTTTATGACTACTATTATTATCCAACCTTTTATTTCATGACTACTATTATTATCCAATCTTTTATTTTATGACTGCTATTATTATCCGACCTTTTATTTTATGACTACTATTATTATCCAACCTTTTATTTCATGACTACTATTATTATCCAATCTTTTATTTTATGACTGCTATTATTATCCAATCTTTTATTTCATGACTACTATTATTGTCCAATCTTTTATTTTATGACTGCTATTATTATCCGACATTTTATTTTATGACTACTATTATTATCCAAAATATTATTTCATGACTACTATTATTATCCAATCTTTTATGACTACTATTATTCTCCGACCTTTTATTTTATGACTAATATTATTATCCGACCTTTTATTTCATGACTAATATTATTATCCAATCTTTTATTTCATGACTACTATTATTATCCAATCTTTTATTTTATGACTAATATTGTTATCCGACCTTTTATTTCATGACTACTATTATTATCCAATCTTTTATTTTATGACTGCTGTTATTATCCGACCTTTTATTTTATGACTACTATTATTATCCAACCTTTTATTTTATGACTACTATTATTATCCGACCTTTTATTTTATGACTACTATTATTATCCAACCTTTTATTTTATGACTACTATTATTTTCTGAGATTTTATTTCATGACTAATATTAATATACAACCTTTTATTTTATGACGACTATTATTATCCAAACTATTATTTCATGACTACTATTATTATCCAACCTTTTATTTTATGACTAATATTATTATCAAACCTTTTATTTTATGACTGCTATTATTATCCGACCTTTTATTTTATGTCTACTATTATTATCCAACCTTTTATTTCATGACTACTATTATTAACCAACCTTTTATTTTAGGACTACAATTATTATCCAACCTTTTATTTTATGACTAATATTATTATACAACGTTTTATTTCATGAGTACTATTATTACACGACCTTTTATTTTATGACTACTATTATTATCCAACCTTTTATTTCATGTCTACTATTATTACTCGGCCTTTTGTTTCATGACTACTATTATTATTGAACCTTTTATTTTATGGCTAATATTTTTGTCCAGCCTTTTATTTCATGACTAATATTATTACCCGACCTTTTATTTCGTAACAACTATTATTATCCAACCTTTTATTTAAGGACTACTATTAGTATCCGACCTTTTCTTCATGACTACTATTATTACCCGACCGTTTATTTCATGACTACTATTATTATCCAGCCTTTTATTTTATGACTAATATTATGATCCGACGTTTTATTTCGCAACAACTATTATCATCCGACCTTTTATTTCATGACTACCATTATTATCCAATCTTTTATTTTATGACTGCTATTATTATCCGACATTTTATTTTATGACTACTATTATTATCCAACCTTTTATTTCAAAGCTACTATTATTATCAATCTTTTATTTTATGACTAATATTATTATCGACCTTTTATTTCATGACTACTATTATCAATCTTTATTTTATGACTGCTATTATTATTCAATCTTTTATTTCATGACTACTATTATTATCCAATCTTTTATTTTATGACTGCTATTATTATCCGACATTTTTATGACTACTATTATTATCAACCTTTTATTTCATGACTACTATTATTATCAATCTTTTATTTTATGACTAATATTATTATCGACCTTTTATTTTATGACTACTATTATTATCAAACCTTTTATTTTATGACTACTATTATTATCCGACCTTTTATTTTATGACTGCTATTATTATCCGACCTTTTATTTGTATGACTCCTATTATTATCCAACCTTTTATTTTATGACTAATATTATTACCCAGCCTTTTTATTTCATGACTAATAGTATTATCCAATCTTTTATTTTATGACTGCTATTATTATCCGACATTTTCTTTGATGACGACTATTATTATCCAGCCTTTTATTTCATGACTACTATTATTATCAGTATATTTCATGACTAATATTGTTATCCAGCCTTTTATTTCATGACTACAATTATTATCAACCTTTTATTTCATGACTAATATTATTATCCAGCCTTTTATTTCATGACTACTATTATTATCCAAACTTTTATTTCATGACTAATATTATTATCAGCCTTTTTATTTGTGACTATAATTATTTTCCGACATTTTATTTTGTGACTACTATTATTACGACCTTTTATTTTATGACTACTATTATTATCCAACCTTTTATTTTATGACTACTATTATTATCAACCTTTTATTTTATGACTAATATTATTATCCAGCCTTTTATTTCATGACTAATATTATTATCCAACCTTTTTATTTCAAGACTACTATTATTATACGACCTTTATTTCATGACTACTATTATTATCCAATCTTTTATTTTATGACTGCTATTATTATCCGACCTTTTATTTTATGACTACTATTATTATCCAACCTTTTATTTCATGGAAGCTACTATTATTATCCAATCTTTATTTTATGACTGCTATTTTTATCTTTTATTTTATGACTGCTATTATTATCAATCTTTTTATTTCATGACTACTATTATTATCCAGTCTTTTATTTTATGACTGCTATTATATCCGACATTTTATTTTATGACTACTCTTATTATCCAACCTTTTATTTTATGACTAATATTATTATCCAGCCTTTTATTTCATGACTAATATTATTATCCAGCCTTTTATTTCAAGACTACTATTATTATACGACCTTTTATTTCATGACTACTATTATTATCCAATCTTTTATTTTATGACTGCTATTATTATCCGACCTTTTATTTTATGACTACTATTATTATCCAACCTTTTATTTTATGACTGCTATTATTATCCGACATTTTATTTTATGACTACTATTATTATCCAACCTTTTATTTCATGACTACTATTATTATCCAATCTTTTATTTTATGACTAATATTATTATCGACCTTTTATTTTATGACTACTATTATTATCCGACCTTTTATTTTATGACTACTATTATTATCCGACCTTTTATTTCATGACTAATATTATTATCCAATCTTTTATTTCATGACTACTATTATTATCCAATCTTTTATTTTATGACTAATATTATTATCCAACCTTTTATTTCATGACTACTAGTATTATCCAATCTTTTATTTTATGACTGCTATTATTATCCGACCTTTTATTTTATGACTACTATTATTATCCAACCTTTTATTTTATGACTAATATTATTACCCAGCCTTTTATTTCATGACTAATAGTATTATCCAATCTTTTATTTTATGACTGCTATTATTATCCGACATTTTCTTTTATGACGACTATTATTATCCAACCTTTTATTTCATGACTACTATTATTATCCGACCTTTTATTTCATGACTAATATTGTTATCCAGCCTTTTATTTCATGACTACAATTATTATCCAACCTTTTATTTCATGACTAATATTATTATCCAGCCTTTTATTTCATGACTACTATTATTATCCAACCTTTTATTTCATGACTAATATTATTATCCAGCCTTTTATTTCATGACTACAATTATTTTCCGACATTTTATTTTGTGACTACTATTATTACACGACCTTTTATTTTATGACTACTATTATTATCCAACCTTTTATTTTATGACTACTATTATTATCCAACCTTTTATTTTATGACTAATATTATTATCCAGCCTTTTATTTCATGACTAATATTATTATCCAGCCTTTTATTTCAAGACTACTATTATTATACGACCTTTTATTTCATGACTAATATTATTATCCAAACTTTTATTTCATGACTACTATTATTATCCAACCTTTTATTTTATGACTAATATTATTATCCAGCCTTTTATTTCATGACTACAATTATTATCCGACATTTTATTTTATGACTACTATTATTACACGACCTTTTATTTTATGACTACTATTATTATCCAACCTTTTATTTTATGACTACTATTATTATCCGACCTTTTATTTCATGACTAATATTATTATCCAATCTTTTATTTCATGACTACTATTATTATCCAATCTTTTATTTTATGACTAATATTATTATCCAACCTTTTATTTCATGACTACTATTATTATCCAATCTTTTATTTTATGACTGCTATTATTATCCGACCTTTTATTTTATGGCTACTATTATTATCCAACCTTTTATTTTATGACTAATATTATTACCCAGCCTTTTATTTCATGACTAATAGTATTATCCAATCTTTCATTTTATGACTGCTATTATTATCCGACATTTTCTTTTATGACTACTATTATTATCCAACATTTTATTTCATGACTACTATTATTATCCGACCTTTTACTTCATGACTAATATTGTTATCCACCCTTTTATTTCATGACTACAATTATTATCCAACCTTTTATTTTATGACTAATATTATTATCCAGCCTTTTATTTCATGACTACAATTGTTATCCAACCTTTTATTTCTTGACGACTATTATTATCCGTGATTTTATTTCATGACTAATATTATTATCCAGCCTTTTATTTCATGACTACTATTATTATCCAACCTTTTATTTCATGACTAATATTATTATCCAGCCTTTTATTTCATGACTACAATTATTATCCGACATTTTATTTTGTGACTACTATTATTACACGACCTTTTATTTTATGACTACTATTATTATCCAACCTTTTATTTTATGACTACTATTATTATCCAACCTTTTATTTTATGACTAATATTATTATCCAGCCTTTTATTTCATGACTAATATTATTATCCAGCCTTTTATTTCAAGACTACTATTATTATCCGACCTTTTATTTCATGACTAATATTATTATCCAACCTTTTATTTCATGACTACTATTATTATCCAACCTTTTATTTTATGACTAATATTATTATCCAGCCTTTTATTTCATGACTACATTATTATCCGACATTTTATTTTATGACTACTATTATTACACGACCTTTTATTTTATGACTACTATTATTATCCAACCTTTTATTTTATGACTACTATTATTATCCGACCTTTTATTTCATGACTAATAGTATTATTCAACCTTTTATTTCATGACTAATATTATTATCCAATCTTTTATTTCATGACTAATATTATTATCCAACCTTTTATTTCATGACTACTATTATTATCCAACCTTTTATTTTATGACTAATATTATTATCCAGTCTTTTATTTCATGACTACAATTATTATCCGACAATTTATTTTATGACTAGTATTATCATCCGACCTTTTCTTTCATGACTACTATTATTATCCAACATTTTATTTCATGACCAATATTATTATCCAACCTTTTATTTCATGACTAATATTATTATTCAACGTTTTATTTCATGAGGACTATTATAACACGACCTTTTATTTTATGACTACTATTGCTATCCAACCTTTTATTTTAGGACTACTATTATTACCCGACCTTTTATTTCATGACTACTTTTATTATTCAACCTTTTATTTTATGACTAATATGATTATCCAGCCTTTTATTTCATGACTACTATTAATATCCGACATTTTATTTCATGACTACTATTATCATCCGTCCTTTTGTTTCATGACAACTATTATTATCCAGCCTTTTATTTCGTGACAACTATTATTATCTGACATTTTATTTCATGACTACTATTATTATCCAAACTTTTATTTCATGACTACTATTTTTATCAAAACATTTTATTTCATGACTAATATTATTATCCAACCTTTTATTTCATGATTACTATTATTACACGACCTTTTATTTTATGGCTACTATTATTATCCGACCTTTTATTTCATGACTATTATTATCCAACCTTTTATTTCATGACTACTATTATTACCCGACCTTTTATTTCATGACTACTATTATTATCCAACTTTTTATTTCAAGACTAATATTATTATCCAGCCTTTTATTTTATGACTACTATTATTATCCAACCTTTTATTTCATGACTAATATTATTATCCAACCTTTTATTTCATGACTACTATTATTACCCGACCTTTTATTTCATGACTACTATTATTATACAACCTTTTAATTTATGACTAATATTATTATCCAGCCTTTTATTTCATGACTACTATTATTACCCGATATTTTATTTTATGAATGCTATTATTATCCGACCTTTTATTTTATGACTGCTATGTAATGACTTCCAACACGAGTTATATCTGAGGAAAACTAAGTACATTCCGGAACACCTGTATTCATTCTTTTTCTTGTAACGATTTAAAATTTGTAGCTCGGATTTCCTAATCATTATTCCCAGATGGTGAATAATAATAATAATAATAATAATAATAATAGGATATATTTATCACGTTACTCAATAATTCCTGGGTCTAACTAATAAAACAACAACTTTTGGCAAAATTCGACTGTATTCTTCAACATAATCTCCATTTAGGGTGGTACGCTCTTTCCAACGCTTCTCTAACAATTCGTTGCTTTTTTTTTTTTTTTTTTTTGTAGAACGATTTGTCTTTGCCCTCAAAATATGCCTCAGTTCCCGATATCACCTCTTCATAGGAGCCAAATCTCTTTCTCCGGAGCATTCTTTTGATGTCTGCAAACAGCCAATATTAACTGGGTAACAGATCTGGAAAATAAGGTGGATGCGGAACCATTTACATGTGCAATTCTTGTAGTTTGGCCATCGTTGCGATCAACTTGAGACACAGTGTGTTGTCTTCGTGAAATATCATTTTTTCTTTTCCATTTATGGTCGTTTTTTGGCAATTTCTTCCTTCAAACGCACCAGTAATGCTATATAATATTCGTTATTTATGGTTCTTCCTTTCTCAAGGAAAGCGATGTACAAAATACTTTGCGCATCCAAAAATATGGAGGCCAAAACCTTGCCTGCTGATTGCGTCTTTAATCGCTTTGGACGGCTTTCATCTGCTGCTGTCCACTCAGCTGACTGACGAATTGACTCCGGAGTGAAATGGTAGATCTTTTTTCATCTCTTGTCACATATTTATGCAAAACCTCTTGTTGCGTTGAATCGTTTTTTTTTGTTTTTTTGTTTTTTTTTATAAGCGTTTCACCCCGAACAAGGCATGTCACTGCCACTACTGTGCAGAGGGCTACGTAGAGTGGAGAAAGGCTGATTAAATATAGGAAATAACAGAGGGTGGGTGATAGGCGGGTGAGGATACCGAGAATGAGGGTTGGGTAGATGAGAGTTTTGTGAGAATAGTTGGGAGTTAGTGTGATAGGAGGTGTCTATTGACCCTACATTTAAACACCTGGAGATTGTAACTGTCGGGAAAGCAGACTTGTGGAAGGGAGTTCCACAGGCGGGAAGCGCGAGAAAAGAAGCTGTTGGAGTAGAATTTACGGTTACATCTTATTTGTTTAACTGTAAAAGGGTGGGACCTAGTTGCTAATCTAGTATCTCGTGTAAATTCGTGCTTGGGCGGCACCAGTGATCTAAGCTCATCGGAGCAGAAGCCATGAAAGTACTTGTAGAAGAGGCACAGGGAAGCTACATCACGCCGGTGTGAGAGCGGCTGCAGCCGGTCTGCCATGTCAGTATCAACCACGTTACAGATCCTCCTTTGTATTTTGTCAAGAAGCCCAAGGAGAGCAGCAGGGGCACCCGACCAGATATGGCAGCAATATTCAATACACGGGCGGATGGTAGATTTGTATATGTGCAGAATAGTTTCAGGTGGGAAAAATTTCCGGGCCCTGCACAGGGAGCTCACTTTCATAGCAGCAGATTTGGCAATGGATTCAATATAGTCATTCCATTTGAGGTCCGCCGACAGTGTAAGGCCAAGGAGGCGTAGTATTTTACTCTCTGGGAGGCTAGCCTGTCCCATGCTAATGGGAGGTAGATGCGATAGTCTATGGTGGTTAGTTGATAACAGCTTTGTTTTGGAGGCATTGAAATTTACCAACCATTTCCTACCCCAGGTCACTACGGATTGGAGGTCCCTTTCAAGTGCGGCAGCGAGGTTCACTTTGTCGTCCAGACCTGGTTTCTGATCGATGCGAGAGTAGATTGTTGTGTCGTCGGCATACATGCCAACTTGGGATCTAATGGTGTCGGGGAGATCATTAATGTAGATCAGAAAGAGCGTGGGACCTTCGTCTGGTAGTTTTGGGAGGCATGCCCATTTAATACCACCTTCAATGTGCGGTTAGAGAGGAAGGACTGGATGAGGTCAAACAGATGTCCAGTTATCCCATAGCTCCGCAGTTTGCACAAGAGGCCAGCATGCCAGACCCTGTCGAATGCTTTGGAGATATCCAAGGCAACGGTTCGGGCTTCACCATTCTTGTCGAGTGCCTGGTATATGTACTCGGTAATGGTCGTTAGCATATCAGCAGTAGACCTGGTGAAGCGAAACCCATACTGTTTGTCAGAGAGAAGCCCGTTGGTCATAAGGTGCTGAATCACCTCGGCGTTGATAATGGCTTCGAAAACTTTGCCAAAGATTGGAAGGAGACTAATAGGACGGTAATTGGCGGGGTCTGAGGGTTCGCCAGAATTCTTAAATATAGGTACTACGCAGGAGGACTTCCAACAGGCAGGAAAGCAGGAAGCAGATAGGCAGAGGTTATAGAGTTTAGAGAGGACAGAGGAGAGTTCTGGGGCACATTTCTTCAGTACTATGACTGGGATTCCGTCACCGCCGCTCGCTTTGTGTGGGTCAAGTTGCGCTATTATCTTGGCGACCAGCGAGGGTGAAATGTGGACGTTATTTAGTTGAGCCTTAGTTCTGGGTGGGAAGTCTGGTGTAGGTATTCCTAACGAGTCCAGTGTCGAATTGGTTGAGAATCTACGGGCAAAGCATTCAGCCTTGTCGGCTGGGGAGGTGAGAACTTCAAATTCATTGATTAGTGGGGGTATTGAAGTCTTGTTCCTGCTGAGCACGCTTTTGCAGAGACGCCAGTAATCTTTGGAGCCAAACTTAGAGGATGCTATGCGTTGCCTAATTCTGGTAGCAAACGCCCTCTTGGCTTCGTTCAGTACTTTTTTACACTTGTTCCGTGCTGAGGTGAAAAGGCGCCTGTTTTGGTTCGACGAGCAGCTTCGATAGAGCCGGAAGAAATGGTTCCGGTGGGCAATAGCGGCCGAGCAAGCGGGTGAGAACCAGGGGGACGAATTAGGTTTTAGTTGGAATTTTCTGGCAGGGATAAAAGCATCGATGCCAGCCTTAACCCAAGAGGAGACTTCGGAGGCACAGTCTTCGACAGGAAGATCAAAGACGTTGTTCCAGGGGACGTCGCAGAGGAAGTCCCTGAACGAGTCCCAGTCGGCTCTTTGGTATGATATTCTGCTGGTCTGGTTTTCTTGGGTAGAGTTAGTGCGGATTGATATGTTTACGGAGACTACGGCGTGGTCAGAGTTTCCAAGGGGGCAGAGTTGCCTGGTAGTGCAGGAGTCTGGGATGGAGGTAAAACAAAGGTCGAGTAAAGAGTCCCTTCCGTTAGGGTTTTTAGAGAAACGCGTGGGGAAGTCCACCACTTGCGTTAGAGATTGGGCTATTGAAAAGTGCATGGTGCGGATCCCAGCAAGGTCGGTGGTTGAGTTTTCAAGCCACTTGGTGTGGTGGGCGTTAAAATCGCCAAACACAAATATATGGGCAGATGGGTGAGAAGAAATGGCCCTGTCGATGTTAGTCGAGATGCAATCAAGTAACGTACAGTCAGAGGAGGACGGGGAGCGGTAGAGGAAGAAGAGATAGCTAACCGAGCTTAGAAGTGAGAGACGGAAGCACATGAAGGAATGATCAAGGGATTCAAGAGATGTGACCCTGGCTAGGGGGAGTTGTTCGCTGACATATACACCAAGCCCATGCATATGGACATTAGAGTCCTTCCTGAAGAGAGGAAGGTAACCAGGAACGAACAGCTCTGAAGAGGGGATAGAAGGGTCAAGGTTAGTCTCACATATAGCTAAGATATCGGGTGAGTTAGTTAGAAGGAAAGACTCTACACTATTAAAGTTAGTGCGAATACCTCGTATATTTGTGAAGGTAACGCAGATAGGTTTGGGCGATTTACGACTAGCTGGTTTAGGCTTGCTATTTTGTTTGTTAAGTTTCATGCTGGTTATAGTTGTGGATAGAGAGAGGTCTAGAGTAGGGTCAGATGGTCGTTAATTGCAGCAGGTGAAGGATGGAGAATGGCGCCGCCTACAGCATAATGTGGCCTCGGGGTTGCCCATCGTAGCTCTTCTCGTATTAAAGTTACTGCGATTGTCGATGCGTTATTGTTTATGACCAACTGTGAGCCAACACAGACCCACTTTTGGACGCAGCTTTTTTCATTGACATATGTTCAAGCAAAATGGCGAATGCACTGCCTTCTGATATGTTCAACTCCTCTGCTATCTCAGACAACGTTAATTTGCGATCGGCCAAAAGAGTTTGTGGATTTTTTTAGTGCTTTCTGGGACAACTGCTTATTTTGGGCGACCTGGGTTTCAGCATGATTTGTGTATGTACGAACGCGTTTAAAGTCATCATACCACATCTTAATCGTTGTTTCCGACGAAGCAGAGTCCTAATAAAACTTACCAAGCAAATTGCTTTACTTGAAGAGTATTTTTCTCATTGGAAAGCAATGTTTTATCAAGACACGAAATTTAGTTTCTACTATTTTTTAAAAAATTTGCAACAGTAGCATTTATTTTATGACTAATTCTATTATCCAACATTTTATTTTATGACTAATACTATTATCCAACCTTTGATTTTATGAATACTATTATCATCCCTCCTTTTACTTCATGGCTACTAATGGGAAAATAAATGTAAAAATCTTGGCTTTCCGATTTCTCTTTCTAGTAGGCTTACCGATTTCTCTTTCTAGTAGGCTTTCCGATTTCTCTTTCTAGTAGGCTTTCCGATTTCTCTTTCTAGTAGGCTTACCGATTTCTCTTTCTAGTAGGCTTTCCGATTTCTCTTTCTAGTAGGCTTTCCGATTTCTCTTTCTAGTAGGCTTACCGATTTCTCTTTCTAGTAGGCTTTCCGATTTCTCTTTCTAGTAGGCTTTCCGATTTCTCTTTCTAGTAGGCTTTCCGATTTCTCTTTCTAGTAGGCTTACCGATTTCTCTTTCTAGTAGGCTTTCCGATTTCTCTTTCTAGTAGGCTTACCGATTTCTCTTTCTAGTAGGCTTTCCGATTTCTCTTTCTAGTAGGCTTTCCGATTTCTCTTTCTAGTAGGCTTACCGATTTCTCTTTCTAGTAGGCTTTCCGATTTCTCTTTCTAGTCGGCTTTCCGATTTCTCTTTCTAGTAGGCTTACCGATTTCTCTTTCTAGTAGGCTTTCCGATTTCTCTTTCTAGTAGGCTTACCGATTTCTCTTTCTAGTAGGCTTACCGATTTCTCTTTCTAGTAGGCTTTCCGATTTCTCTTTCTAGTAGGCTTTCCGATTTCTCTTTCTAGTAGGCTTACCGATTTCTCTTTCTAGTAGGCTTACCGATTTCTCTTTCTAGTAGGCTTTCCGATTTCTCTTTTTAGTAGGCTTACCGATTTCTCTTTCTAGTAGGCTTTCCGATTTCTCTTTCTAGTAGGCTTACCGATTTCTCTTTCTAGTAGGCTTTCCGATTTCTCTTTCTAGTAGGCTTACCGATTTCTCTTTCTAGTAGGCTTTCCGATTTCTCTTTCTAGTAGGCTTACCGATTTCTCTTTCTAGTAGGCTTTCCGATTTCTCTTTCTAGTAGGCTTTCCGATTTCTCTTTCTAGTAGGCTTACCGATTTCTCTTTCTAGTAGGCTTACCGATTTCTCTTTCTAGTAGGCTTTCCGATTTCTCTTTCTAGTAGGCTTCCCGATTTCTCTTTCTAGTAGGCTTACCGATTTCTCTTTCTAGTAGGCTTTCCGATTTCTCTTTCTAGTAGGCTTTCCAATTTCTCTTTCTAGTAGGCTTACCGATTTCTCTTTCTAGTAGGCTTTCCGATTTCTCTTTCTCGTAGGCTTTCCGATTTCTCTTTCTAGTAGGCTTACCGATTTCTCTTTCTAGTAGGCTTTCCGATTTCTCTTTCTAGTAGGCTTTCCGATTTCTCTTTCTAGTAGGCTTTCCGATTTCTCTTTTTAGTAGGCTTACCATTACTCTTTCTCTACGTCTATGTAAAAAACAAAATACAGAATAATTACAATGCTGATAGGAAGAATGAAGCATGAAGAATGAATTTATATACTACAATCCTAAACATATCACTCTCTTATACCGTAGCCAGATGCACTCTAACTACCAACTAGACGAAAACATCCTAAAAAAACTCATAAATACTAATATTTCTCCGACAGACTCTAACAAAAGAATTAAGTTCATTATATATTACACTAAATCCTCTACATCTAATTCATTTGTCCGCAACGACTCTTCCCCCCACCGTTAGTGATTTGCAAAAAACCAATGTAGTATATAAATTCATATGTCCATTTAGAGAATGTATCTCTAACAACCTCAATAATATCTACATCGGCCACACCACAAATTCGCTCTCACGGCGTCTGATGTTGCACTTAAATAAAAATTCAAATATATTCCGTCATTTAGAACAACACGGTTATCAACGCACACTTCTGAGAAAAACGCTTGTTGATAACACGTACATACTCAAACAAGAAAATAATAAGCAGAAACTAAAAATCCTCGAAGCACTCTACATTAAACAATTTAAACCTGGTTTGAATACAATCAATTTCGATATTTCCAATAACGTACTCAAATGTCTGTAATCAGACCAGGGACCACAACACCACAATTTTGTCACTGTCTTCGGCCCTCCGCCACGGTAGGGATGGACTTATATTTTCAATTCAATTATCTTTATTGTTAATAGTTTAAATGTTCTATGTTTACTGTGTGTTATTATTTATTCTTCGATAATGGCTTATGTGAGCCGAAAGCTTAGACCCGATAAACAATTCAACAAATACTGTTTTTTTGTTGTCTTTTAACGACATCACCATCAAGTATATCAGACGGTATGAACGGATCCTACACAAAATTAATAGACAAAACTTGTCTATATTATTCAATGAAACCTGCATTAATATATATATATATATATATATATATATATATATATATATATATATATATATATATATTTCAGCTTGATATCTGACAAGATTAAAAGAATAAGTAAAGAACGGGTAAGAAAAGGGTGCATTTAATCTAACATGTTTTACTTTAAGGACATTTTTTAAAGACTAATTATGTACACTTTTTAAAAATTTTTACAAAAAATATTTTTTAAATCCATAGACAGATTTTTGAACATTTTTAAAATTATTCTTTATATCAGTCGTCTTTCAAAAATCTCTGAAGATGCTTGTTAAAGTGAAACATGTTAGATTATCATGTTTGGTGTATTACAACACCCTTTAATCCTTTAATCATATCACCACGAGCAAGGCGGTAACGCCACTGATGTGCAGGGGGCTACATAAGAGTGAAAAGATTGGAAAAGAGAAAACCAGAAACCACATCCTAAGCAGGGAACAAGGCATGAGCCTCTTCACCTGTTCAATAGACGTGGGTGGAGTGTGAACCGAGCGATAGTTTAGTCTATCTACTCCAATAAAGTAAACGTGGTCACATTATATCCGCCTTGAAAAGTTCGAGGAAGATGATTGATCAGCATAGAACATTGTGTTGCGTTATTGATCTTGGGATCATTATATTGCAAAGTGCAATGAAAAACATCTGAAAACATCTTAAATATATTGCGGACATTAGCAATTTGAATAAGGAAAATACAGAAAGAAGAAAGCCAGGCAGAAAGCACACATTCTATAGATTTTGTACGCCCCAAACTGTTTATTTAGTCTACATAGAGTAGATTATTCTCGTTCCATGCGTCATGCCATTTCCGAATATCTCAGCCCCGACGGTTCGGACGTTGTACGCCCCGAACCGTTTACTTAGTACACATAGAGTAGATTGTTCTCGTTCCATGCGTTATGCTATTTCTGAATACCTCAATTTCAATCATTTCTCGTAAGTAACTCAACACTACAAGTTATTTTTTCACCTCCGCTTTGGCCAGGAATTGAACTCACAACTTTTTCGGTCAAGCCACTGGATTACTTCATCTAACGTTTTTATCCACTCGGCCATGTGTCCTTGAGATATCCAGAAAAAGCATGACACGTGCAACGATAACAATTTACTCCAGTAAATTTAATAAAGGGCTCGGTTCAAAATTTCAACGTTTATCACCTGAAGAAGACCAGAGCGCACATCGGATAAAACGTCGTGAATATGACGAGAAATTATTTATAGGGAAATATTCAATTTTGTATAGATAGTTTGAGTGAGAGACAAAGAGAAAAATAAAGCAAAAAATCTTAGGCAGTGTAAATATCCTGAGGCTTTGGAAGTTAAAATTATCTTCAGTGTTTGAAAAGTTTACTTACTGCTAACTTTTACTACCAAAAACATCCCTGGGGTGATGCCTTTGCAAGACACAGTTATAACTTATTACTAATGGCTATAATATTATGTCTCAATTGACTCCAATGGGACCCTAACAAAGTTATTTCTTTTATGTGCTTTGTCCATTCTGGACGTAGACGATCAAGCCTCTCCACATCTTCCTATCCCTTGTTGCTCTTAATAACTTTTGTTTTCGTATTTCTCCCTTAAACCTGCTCTGTCATCCATCTCTTTTTCTCAATCTGTCCTTTGAGTATCAGATTCTACAAGCCCTCCTTCCTCATTACGTGTCTTAGATATTCCAACTGTATAACTCTTATGGCTACTGATCCTAACTGAATCTAGGTGGTAATTTCCTACATGTTTGGGAAACGAAGATGGACTAGATATGCAATTCAGCGCTACAGATTTACTTGCTAGTTGCTTGAGCGTAAGGATTTGGTCATTCTCTCTAGAGAATGCCTCATCGTTCATCCCTGTTTATGTGCGTGGCTCGCAGAAAAGCATCATGTTGAAAGGGTTTGTTTTGTTTGAAGAATGAAACAAATCAGTTAACTTAGGAGTTACCTCTAAATATTTCGAAAAACTCAATGTTGTTATAGTGGGTTATCCGTTCTAGTGAAGCGTAGTTGTGTGTTGAAACAGATTAACTGAATTTGGCCTCGTTAGTAGATAACTCACTATCAGGGGGGTATAAACAAGAAAATCAAATTGAATATAGAAACAACATTTATATATACAGGTTTTTTTTTACAAATAAAGTAATGTATTTAGGATGGGTTCAAAGGACGTTAAAATGTTTATAGAAGTAAATGCCGAAAAGAGAATTTGTGCGTCTGTATGTGTGAGCGTTTGTTAGTTAGGAATGTTTATAATATATCAGCTCCGTTGGTCGGGTAAGTACCTCAGGGGACAGCGAAGAAGAAGGTGAGAGGGAAAGGCTAGGCGAGCATAGTGGATCGCTTGACGAGGTCAAGGGACGTGCTAATTACGGTCGTACTTTCTCAAATGGTGTTGCTTGTTTTGTGTCGGCTTTTTATTTCGTCTCTGTGGGTCCCAGCAGGTCATTTGGGAATTCACATCCGTAGTTAATTCTTGGCTTCCCATTGGACGATAAATAAAATTCGCGTAGGCTCGCGAAAAGGAATTTGATATTTATTAATTTTTGGAAACCGATATCCCGATATTATGTCGGGTCTGATCAAAATCAGGTTTTCAGCCCTTTTATTTTGGTTTTTGCTTCGGGCTTTTAAGTATAATTGTAGTTCTTAGTCAGTCATGATACAATTTACTTAGAGGACTTCAAAATTCAGCTTGCGACAGAAAACTTATTTGACATCGATACCGAAAATCAGAATTTGACTTACATTTATTCATTTCAGGATATTCAACAGTAGTAACTATTAAATAAATTACAAGGCCATATCTTCGACGTTGTTTTATTTTCTAATCAGCAACGGATTTATCTAAAGTCGTCTAGAGTATATGTCGAAAAAAATCCCAGCATTCCTTCTTCTTACGCATGTGTAGTCGAACCAAACCAACGTATCAAATTTAGTCAATAAAAACCTAAAGAAAAAAATGTTTCGCACGATAGCTTTTTTCCACTTTATTTTCGTCCAATTTGTTTATAGGAAACCTATTATGTTAACGATGTGCATTGTGGTGCAGTGGATATTGACTCGAAATGACAAGTCGGGGTATTGAGTTCGAATTCCAGTTGAATTCATTGCATTCACTTACGCACAAATGCCCCTGGGAAAGGTAATAATCCGTCTCTTCCTTCCAGTTATGGGTTAAATAACAGGACAGATTGTGTTCTATAGCCTTGGCTGGCAACCAGTCTACCGCAGAAAGCAATGGCAACCTACCGCGGGATAATCTTCTGCCTAGTCAGTTATGTCTCTTTCGAGACATGATCGCCCCTAGCGTGTATCACGTATGGCATTTATCTGACTGACTGAGTGGGTTAAATCCTCACTTGGCTCTTCATATGTTCGCCCTTGTGCCAGACCTAAGCTACGCTTACAAAATCACATCAGCATGGTGTAATGGTTAGCAAGCTGGTTTCACTAAAACTTTTAAGACTGAGTAGTGAGTTACATCTACACTTCGTGCTTCATGCTTTTAGCCTTGTGCCACATATAAGATATGCCCAGAAAATCACTATAAATGACTAAGATGACCCAAATGGAATTTACCACTGACTGGCTGACTGGGCAAAAGATTATCCCGCAGTAAGTTGCCATTGCTTTCTGCGGTAGACTGGTTGCCAACCAAGGCTATAAAACCCAATCTGTCCTGTTATTTAAACCATAACTGGAGGTAAGAGACGGATGAAGTCCTTTCCTAAGATTATTTGCGCGTAAGTGAATGCAAGGAATTCAACTGGAATTTGAACTCGGCTCCTCGATTTCTCGTTCCAAGCGGATATCACTGAATACGTGATATAGAAAATAACTTCCCGCTCCTGATGAACTGCTGGGCCACATTTGCAACTTTCCCGGACAGGCGTTTTTATGTTATATGTTGACTCACTCGCAAGACAAAAGATATTTTCACTTCCAGAAATATTATATCAGAGTATATTATTCTAGCTGAGTGGAGCTCAGAGCTAGTCTGACCTCTGATGCGGTAGTCTCCAGGTAACTTCGGTATCTCTCGGTAACTTGAGTAACAGTTCCAGGTCATTTGCTAGATTTATACAGATTTCCTTTGGTACATCGCCAGATAAAGAAAATCATTTTCCTCTCGAGATTAGAATTTAGGTTGTGATGTTGAACGAAACTGTAGTTTAATACGAGAAAGTATTTCTCTTGTTTTAGATCTTTTTATAAGACTTCTTGGAACGTTTCGGGGTCTGCTTTTCGCGATCACCCCGATAAACAATGTAGATAATATAAATACTACCTCATCTTAAAGGTATCGACAAATATTTTCATGGTAATTATTCTGGTGAGCTTTTCTCGACGTAAACTAGATTTTACGAATTCAAGAGCAGCTCTAGATTTGTAGGTAGGTCTATTCATTTTACTGCGAAAATAGCAAGATGTATCGTTTCGGGGTCTGCTTTTCGCGATCACCCCGGTAAACAGTGTAGATTATATAAATACTACCTCATCTTAAAGGTATCGACAAATATTTTCATGGTAATTATTCTGGTGAGCTTTTCTCGACGTAAACTAGATTTTACGAATTCAAGAGCAGCTCTAGATTTGTAGGTAGGTCTATTCATTTTACTGCGAAAATAGAAAGATGTATCGTTTCGGGGTCTGCTTTTCGCGATCACCCCGGTAAACAGTGTAGATGATATAAATACAGAAATCTGAATGTATTGCATTGAATTCACGAAAATCTTGCAAAGTACATCAACCTTTGCATCTCAAATGATGGAAATCATATTGAAGATGTTATTTGTTAATATTCCAATTTAAAGAAATATTGTTGACAATTTAATTTCTTGAAAATATGCATTTTTGACTATGTGTCTAGATTTTAGGGACACTCATTAGAATATGAGAACACACATTCAAATAAACAGTTCTGATCAATTTTTCTTTTTACCGACTGTGCAGTGGACCATGCAAAACATATCCAGGTGCTGACTGCGGAGGAGACCACGTCCCAGTCATCTGCAAACTAAGGGTGAAACTGCGGAGACTGAAGAAGCCCAGCACATCACCAAGGCTGCAATAATAAGGCTTGTGAATGACCTCATCCTGCAGAAAGAATACAATAACAGCGTGAGAAAGAAATATGAAGAACAAATTGTAAAAGAGCACTCAAAATGGGACTCACTAAAAGAAGCGATGGTGACCTCAGCGAACAACATTGCCCCAAAGGAAATCAGACGCAGAAGAAAAAACGAATGGATGACTGAAGAGATTCTCCACATGATGCAAAGGAGACGAAAAATAACGCCAAGACATGGAGCAGAGTACAAGAAACTTCACAGGAAGATAAAGAACAAATGCAGCCAAGCCAAAGAGGAATGACTTAACAACAAATGTGCAGAAGTAGAGAGACTGAGCAGGACCAATAAAGCGGAGATGCATAAGGAGATAAGAGAACTGACAGGACAAAAAACCTGCTCCTCAACAGGATTCATAAAATCCAAGGATGGAACAATCATATGGGAGAATGAGGAAATACTCAAGCGATGGGAAGAGTATATAAATTATTTTTTTTGCGACAGGAGAGAACAACCGAGAATACACAAGGAGGTGGATGGACAGAAAATACTAAAATCCGAAGTGGAAGCTGCAATGGCCAAACTGAACAGAAACAAAGCAGCTGGTCTAGACGGCGTCGTGATAGAGCTGCTGACAGCCTTGGAAGAATATGGCATAGAAAAAATTACCGACATAATAAACGAAATTTATAGCAGTGGAATAATACCAAACGACCTATGCAAGTCGATATTTATAGCACTGCCGAAGAAACCAGGTGCAAACGAGTGTGAACTACACAGAACTATCAGCTTAATGAGTCACATTACAAAACTGATTGTCAGAATCATGATGAATAGAGTGAGAAGCAGAACCAGGCCAGAGATAGAACAGGAACAGTGAGGATTCGTAAAAGACACTGGAACAAGTAACGCCATATTTATGATTAGGATGCTCTCTGAAAGGGCAATACAAATGAAGAAAGACTTGTACCTATGTTTTATTGACTATGCGAAGGCATTCGACAAGATACGACACAAAGAATTGATGAAGATGCTCGGCAGCCTCGGCATTTTTGGGAAAGACATCAGAGTAATCAAGAATCTCTACTGGCAGCAAACGGCCTGCATACGGACAGGTAAAGATTTTAACAGATTTACAAAGATAGAAAGAGGCGTAAGAGGAGGATGCGTCTTTTCACCGGATCTGTTCAACTTGTACAGCGCGAATATTTTCAGGACCATAGATGACACGCCAGGATTTGTTATTGGAGGCCACAAGTTGAACAACATAAGGTATGCAGATGATACAGTGCTGATTGCAGACACGGAAAGGAAACAACAAGATATCCTACAGAAGGTAGCGGTCGAGAGTGACAAAAAAGGACTACAAATAAACTTTTAAAAAACTAAATGCATGGTCATCAGCAAAAGGTGCAACCCAAAATGCCAAATACAGGTGGGAGATACCAGAATCAAGTAAGTACCAAAATTTAAATACCTAGGAAGTGTTCTAACTGGAGATGGAAAATGCGACACAGAGATGCGAAGGCGAATTTGCATGGCAAAGGACGCGTTCCAGAGACAGGGGAAAGCAACGGATAACATATTTGAAGGACCTAATCAGGTGGATGACGGAAGAAGGATTCTATGGTGTAACAGGAGAAAGCGTGCTCAGAGCCACCAGGGATAGGAAAACGTGAAAAGCCATGATCGCCTACGTCCTGAAGGGACAGGGCACATAGAAGAAGAAGAAGAACTTTTGTTAGAATACAGCTAAATTATAATATTGACATGATAAATTTGAAAACAAACGTATATCCCTACTGTCTGCCAAATAATTATTTAGTTCTAATCAGAGAATTTAAAGCTATTTTTGGGAGAATATCCGACCTTTCTTTTGCACCTATTCTTTTCCCTTGCACTTAGCACAGATCAAAGCTAGATTCTCACGAAACTGAAATTTAAAATTATCTTCTAAATGGTCGAATTAACCTGTTCAGGCAGTTAAAACGTAAACTTGAGTAAGCAAGGATAATGTCTTAAAATCTGTAAACGATACCGAGACAGATTCTTTTTCGCCTTTATTTTACAAACTCTGTAGAAACCATTTGCTTCTGCAACAATTACCTTATAATTTAGCTTATTTAGCAACTTCAATTTTCTAACATAATATTCTCGATTTCTTTCTCAAGCTTATCTTGTCAACCTTTCGGCAACTCGGCGTGATGTAATGGTTAGCAAGCTTGTCTCGCTAGACCCAGTTACAACTGAGTAGTGAGTTCGATCCTCACTGGGTGTCCTATACTTTCGGCGTTGCGCCACATCTAAAGTCAACTTAGAAAATCAGCTTAGAAAATCAACTATGTTGTCACCCTTCTTAAGTTTTGTAATAGCGCCTATAACGAGTCCGACTGAAAATCTCTTTACTCGCCTACTACTAATTATTCCAATTTAGGAAGCCTGCTTTCACTTGCGGGCTACTAGTCACATACACATACACACACATCCCTATGAGTCAGCAAATCTGCTATTGGATTTGTCCTCTAATTCAATACCTTTCAGATATGCGCACACCCTTATGGAAGCTGTGCGTTAGGGAAATGAATGGGTAGTAAGCGAGGAGGGATGGCAGAGTTGACCTCGATTGAGATCAGTAGGAACCAATCCATCAAACTCACCAGAAATTAATGGAAGTGTGTGGGCTCAATTAGCCAATATCTTCTGAAACTTATGAGGATAAAGGTAAATATATTCTGCCACGTCCCTGTTGGGTGATTGTCTAACAGCGATCCAACCAAAGGTGAGCCGACACTGTCAGGGATGAAACATAGAAAACATTAACATAAACATATATAACGTTCATTTCTAAGGAATTAACATATTTTATTTTTAATGCATTATATCGAATTAGTTTAAAAGTCCTGGGCATGACGTTAAACCGCATCCGGCAGCAAGGCCTCTGATTAGGAGGTTATGAGGAGCATGGAACCACCTCTTAATTTCTGCTGTTCCCAGGTCCACCCCGAACCCGAAGTGGTAGCACCTGTTAGGGTGCCAGCTATGAGCAAATAGTTAACCCCCAAACTGGGGTCAAAACGCTTTGAAAGTATAAAAATAGACTTTTATAGAAAAATATACATTTTGAAGGAAAAATATTACCAAGAATACATTTTTTAAGAAGAAATCATTACCATAAATCAATTTTGAAGGAAAAAAAATTATCAGAAAAATATTTCTGAATACAAAAGTAAAAGACATTTTCAGTTTTCTAAAATAAAAAAGAATAAAAACAAAAACAAATCATTAAAAAATCTGACTTAATCAACAATCTCACGATAACCAAAAATTAAGAAAAATACATTAACACCGCATCTTTTTTGCATTAAGTAACACACAGAGTGTGATAGACCGTTAAAAAAACTCAAATTCAAACTCAAACTTCTTACTTTAAATGTTATATTTTAGTTGATAAACGTGTTTTTTTTTTCTTTTTGAACACTAAGAACTGCTACTACCGTGAATTTGAGAGTCTCTTTTCACCGGAACTGTTCAACGTGTACAGCGAGAATATTTTGAGGACCCTAGAAGTTATGCCTGGATTTGTCATCGGAAGCCACAATTTAAACAACCTAAGCTACGCAGATGATGCAGTGCTGATAGCAGACACAGAAAGGAAACTACAAGACCTCCTACAGAAGGTAGCTAAAGAGAGTGACAAGAAAGGACTACAAATAAACTACAAAAAAAAAACCGAATGCATGATCATCAGTAAAACGGGCAGCCCAATATGCCAAATAAAGGTCGGGGATACTAGAATCAAGCAGGTACAAAAATTTAAATACCTGGGAAATGTTATAACAGAAGACGGAATGTGCGACAAGGATATACGAAGGAGAATTGGCATGGCGAAGGAAGCATTCCAGAAGTTGAGTAAACTATTAAGAAACAGGACAATTTCGCGAGAAACAAAGAAGAGAGTACTGGATTACTATATGATGTCAGTTCTTCAATATGGCAATGAATGCTAGATAATCTCATTGAATATTAAGGAAAAACTTGAAGCAACTGAAATGTGGTTCTACAGAAGTTTGCTGTGGATGTTATGGATCGAGTGAACAATGATGACGTTTTGGAAAGGATGGAAACGAAAAGGAAATTTATACTGAGCATCAGGATAAGACAGTTAAAGTTCCTGTGACATGCAATGAAGAAAGAGGGCTTGGAGAATCTGATAATAAAAAGCCAGATAGAGGGGAGAGACATGAGAAAACAGCGTTTAACGTACTTGACAGGCCTGAGCAGGTGGATGGCCGAACGGGGGTTGCGTAGTGTAACAGGAGAAAGCGTGCTAAGAGCCACCAGGGATAGCGAGACGTGGAGAGCCATGATCGCCTACGTTCTGAAGGGACATGGCACAAAGAAGAAGATATCACCCCAAGTAAGGCAATAAAATAACCAGGACGCAAGGTGTTACTGTATTGAAGAAAATATGAGAAAAAAGCTATTATTAAGGAGAGAGAACAATGAATAAATAAGAATTATGAAAAAACATAACAACTGCTACCGAATTTAAAGTTTTGGATATCAAATTGACTTCTATTGCATTTCTACAAGCAAGAGATAAGATAGAAGAAACCGTTAGCGTAGAACTTATGATCACATCTAGCCAATGAATTGAATTTAAAGTGAGCTTGCAACCAATCTAGTAATGCACTTGAATTCAAAAAGTCATAGAAGAACATCCATCAGAGGAATTACCATGACCATTTATAAGAAAAACATACGGAAACACTATAGCCTCAAGGATATAGGCCTGTAGGCCTGTATCTTGAGCCTGGGTCAAAGTGGCAAGATGAAAGATGGCATAAGTTCACCATTATTACAGATCACTTCAAACATTGTTGCAATCAACATCCGACTTAGCCAACTCTTTCCGAATCCTCTGCACTGCCCTCATATTGACACTCAAACAGTCGGAAATGTTCGTATTCGAGATTCCGGCATAAACTCCAAGAAGTAAATCATGTCGTTTTTATATATTTGGTAGAATTAATTGCATAATGGTGTTCTTTTCACTCACGGCTAGTGCCCAACTGACCCTACTATACCGCGCTGTCGATAAAAATAAACAACGCGAAATTAAAAATATAATATGACGATCATTTACCCGTCGCACTTTTATATATATATATATATATATATATATATATATATATATGTGTGTATGTGTGTGTGTGTGTGTACGCTCTTACGCCCTGATTGAGTACTCTGGAAGAATGGTAGACGTTGAAAAAACAGTAGCTCCTCTAGAATCTTCGCATCGTTCATTCAGTATTGAATTAGATCACTCTTAGCGACTGGCGAATGTTTAAATGGCATATCACACGCTAAAAGTCTCAGAGGTAGAATAGCCGACTGATGTCAATTCGATCAGGTTTCGAACCTGGCTAAAAGAATCGGTTGTCTAACCGTACAGATGAGCTGTGATACAGCGAAACAGATTTGTCTGCGGATATATATATATATATATATATATATATATATATATATGCATATTTACATATATCACAGTGCATTAACTACATCTACACTTAATGTATTTATGCACGGCACTTTAAACCTTATATGCTTAATGAAAAATAATGCTTTCACTTTGATTTCTCTGAATTAAAAATGACAATTCTTTGATCTCACATCGATATCCACGCGTGCATTACACTTGCTAACGTCACTAACAGCCCGGATGTAAACTGCCCGTGAATAGCTATCGCAGTAACAACCGGAAACGCCGTTTCGCCATTAATGCCTGCCAAAGATCACACTAACTACCTACACCGGTTAAAGTCATTTTTACGATGTTCCAGTGGCTCCGAACTATAACCCAACCGTTAGAATGATTCGTCCAATCAGTGTTTCCTGTCCTTGGCTCTACTGTTCCCCTGATTGCAATATCGACTTCAGTCTTTAACTTGGTTTCGAAAGTATTTCGTTTTAGTTCTGGCTAGAGCAAGATAATCTGGGGATGCCTAGTGCATTACCAAAAGTAAAAACAGCAGTGTATTGATTTCATTTATTTGGTTTATGTCATGGTTGACAGGGTAGCAGCTTTCCTAACCGCTGGCTTGCACATCCTCTTTTCTGACAAATGGCGTGGCAAGTTAACGATGAAACATTTTGCCAAGTAATTTGGCGACTGATAAATAGAAAAATGTAACAGACATAAAAGCTCATAAATGTCCTTAATCCTTCTTCAAAACTCAATCAATGACAAAAACATACTGTTATGTACATAATTACTAAAATACATTTATTAATATTCCCTATTGATTATCTATAATTTAAAACGTTAAATAATCATATATATTTTTTTGTTATTAATATGCTTCATTTTCTACACTGTTGTGGATTCCAGGTGAGGAACCGCACAAAATAATGAACAAAAACAGATATGGAGATAGAAAACTAGGTTATATTGAACGTAATATACAAACGTGTATTTAGGTTAATAAATCCAGGAATACTATTAGTAAGAAATAAATATATACAAGTCTTGAAATGAAGTAGTTGGAAATATTATATCAGGATATATTATTCTAGCTGAGTGGAGCTCAGAGCTAGTATGACTTCTGATGCGGTAGTCTCTGGGTAACTTCGCTATCTCTCGGTAACTTGCGTATCAGTTCCAGTACTCTCCGATAACTGGCACAGATCTCTACGATTACTCTCAACCGTATGGCAGCTACTGCTGTTCTCTCTATGGCAGGAGTATATGTGCTCTCAGTCGAGTCCATTATCATATACAAAGACATCCACTAGTTTCATTAAATATATATGTATGTATATATATATATATGTGTGTGTGTGTGTGTGTGTGTGTGTGTGTGTGTGTGTGTGTGTAATTAAATTTACAAACTGGCAATGTTGCTCCATACAAGAAAACAAACACTAAATTAAAGTACATAAATACAAAATCCAACCATCCCAAAAGTATAATTAGTCACATTCACAAAGGGGTAGAACACAGGCTTTCAAAAACTTTGTCAAAAAAAACAATACTTGATGAAAAGAAAAAAAAATATGAGGATACACTAAGAAAATCTGGCCATAAGAACATTTTTCAATATAACCCTCAACGAAACAAACAAAAAAGATAATAGAAAACGAAACATTATCTGGTTCAACCCATCATTTAATTTAGAGGAAAAGACCAAAACAGGACAAATATTTTTTAAAATGATAGACACTTTCCAAAAAGTTCATAACTAAGCAAAAATTTCAATAGAAACACAGCCAAGCTAAGTGATAGTTGTACTAGTAATTTAGATAGTTTCATAAAAAAAAAAAAAACGCCAAAAATTTAGATAGTATTGTACAAAACAAGATCACTAATAAAAATGGCAGCTGCAGAAACAAGAATAAATGCACACTTCAAGGACTTTCTAATACAAAATGGTCATTTACAAGACAAAAAGTACATAAATTAAATGTTCAAAATAAAATATATTTAGGATCAACCAAAGACACTTTTAAGACCAGGTGGTTCAATCACAGGTCTACATTCAAAATAGAAAACTTAAAAACTGTACAAAATTGGCTAATCACTTGTGGAAATTAAAATGAAAATATGGAAAAGACCCAGACATGACGAGGAGTATAATAAAAACAGCCAAGCCTTACAACGGTGAAAAAATATATAGACTGTGCCAGGAAGAAAAGTTAGCGATTCTGCCATTCCCAAACAAAAAACGAACTATTGAATTAAATAACAGAAATTATGACTAAGTGTAACCATACTAAAAATACCTATTAGGTTCATACAACCATGGATGAAAACGTTATAATTTCTTGTAATTTTAAAAATTGCGCGTTCAAAAATTCCCCCATCAAGTGAGCGCTCAAAAGAAAAATACCGTTACGTGAACGTTCTTAAAAGAAAGGGTTAACGGTAAAATCAGTTATTGCAAATCGCCTTAAGACACCACATGGTCGAAACCAAGGTCGCGTAATAACTCGTTTACAAATGTAATACACACACACACACACACACACACACACACATATATATATATATATATATATATATATATATTTGTTTTTTTCTGTTTGAATATTTAGCATGAGAAGTTATCATTAATGTTGTTTTTGTTGCTATCACAACGTTTCAGCAGCAACCTAAATAAAGGGTTCTTTTCATAATTCCTAGAATAAGAATGAAGGACACAAAGGCCTAAACTTTGGGACAATAACAACAAATATTACGACAACTGTCTGCCTGTAAATAGTATCAATGACATTTTATTGCGTTGATATTCATTGCAGATCCCTGATCGGTTTCATATTCTACAATCGTCAATAAGCAGCAAAAATCAGAAATTTAATTTCTGGCAACATTTAAACCCTGATCAATTTTCGTTAAGAGTGCGATGCAAATTAGACTACTAAAGCTCAACAATTAGACGTCCTTCAAATTAGACAAATAATATCTGGTCGGTTGCCATAATAGTATCTCGTAGGACGGTATAACTTCGGAGTTTTTTGTTCTTTCTTTATTTCTTGAAGAGTTCGTCACTCAATCTACAGGTGCAAGAACGTTAATAATTGTGCATTTCTGCCGTTCTGTCAATAATAATCTGTTTGGCGCCAGCTTCTTAAAATAGATTCCCTGATTACACTAATAATTCTTTGAAAGACCATATTTTCTTGTCTTTCTACCACGGCTTACACATTGCGCTTAAATCCACTAAAACGAAAAGATATTTTCTTATTTCTTTCAAAGCAGTTGATATATATATATATATATATATATATATATATATATATATATATATATTATTTTACACATATACAGGCGTTCTTAAAAGTTCTAGAGAGTTCTTAGAGTTCTATTGGAGTTCAGTAGAACTATTAGTTAGTTCCAGTTTGGACATAGTTGGACTAAGGCAGTTGATATTAGTCGGTAGTTAGCCGAATACTAAGGAATCAGCTTTCAGTGGAAGATTACAAAGTTCCTAACATATTCGGTGCGTTAAGTCGATTAGCAACCGACATAGCACGATTATTAACTTTCAGTGCGAAAACTACTCCACAACACTTTCTTTCTCTCAATTTCACTCTCTCCTTATTTTTTTCTTGTTCTTTTTCTTTCCTTCTTTGTTTTATTTCTCCCTATATTTTCTGTCACTTTCGTTCTCTCCTTACGTTTTCTTCTTTCTCTTTTCTTTTTTCCCTTTTCCACTTATTTTGCCACTTCTCCCTAAATTCTGTCTCACTACATTCTTTTCCACTTTTGCTCTCTCCTTGTGTTTTCTTCTTTTTTTAATATTCTTTATTTCATTATTTCACACAATACTCAGTCTCAGTATATTCTCACTCACTTTCACACTCCCCTTATGCTTTACTTCTTTTTCTCTCTTTTTTTTATTTATTTTTATTTATTTCGATGGTTTATAGATTTTCCACAGCAGAAAAATAATATTTGTCAGTATGTTCAATAAACACTAAGTAGTTCAACAAAACATAATATTGTAACACTTCCCAGCCGTCTGGCTGTAGTCGATTACGGACGTCTATTACAACAACGAACTCACTGCCCACGCTGTGTTCTTTTGATCTCAAAAAGTTGTGAAAACCCGATAGTCGTATTTCTATCATATCCAGATTTGACACTTGTGTACACTTGTGGTCAAAATAAAATAATTACGGCACAAAAATAAATAAATAAATAAGTTCGAAGATTCCTGGATGAGTTACGAAAGAAAGTCTTTATAATAATAATAAAAATGTTTAATTGCAAAAGCAGAAGATACAATTGTCGAAATTCAAAATATTCGTTTAAAAATATCAGAGCTTTCAATCTTCAAATAAAGATCATTTCTTTTCAAAAAAGAGACTATATTTTTCTCCCTTTTCTCAATTATCAGCCAATTTCTCTATTCCCCGGATTTTACAAGTACATAATAGTATTAAAATGTTTTTTTTTTGTTTTTTTTAACGTAAGCTCACATCGCGGATTACGATAAAGCACAACTAACAATACCACTAATATCAATTTCTCTCACTCCGTTGTATTAAACCAATATATATATATATATATATATATATATATATATATATATATATATACCGGCGTGGAAATAGCTTACAATATCTTAGGTAGAATTTGTTCAATAAACACAAATGAAGAGGCGGCAACAAACACGCGGTTCTACAGAAGGTTATCATTGAGAAACGAGGAAGTTTTAAGACAAAAGTGAACAAGAAGTACACTTTCACTTAAAATCAGAAAATTACAGAAAATTATGAGAAAATAATATATTCAGAAATTGAGACTCACGGGACATACTGAATAAAGAAAGGGTAGAAGCACGCATCAAGTAACCTACCTAGAGAACTTGTGCAAATAGATAAAAAAAAAGGGGGGGGACTGGGGAACATATTTAAGGTGCAAAGCCTGAACATCCATGTCTTAAAGGAATAAGATGTATACAAGCAGAAAATCGTATCTAAATAAAAAGATGCAGATATTTTTTCTTTTATCTGCTGTGTTGGCGATCACGTTGGCGATCATGGCTTTGCACAAGTCTTATATTTTGGAGCGCTTAATAAATTGTCATTTCTCTTTATCACTGTTCTACTCATGTTGACTAGTTAGGTTATGCATTGTTTCCATCTGTCTCTCTTGCCTTCAGACTCTCAACTCAGCGTCAAAGTTGCCATGTCTTCTTTCCTCCTTATTTATCCTAGAAATTTCAGCCGCCTCTTTCTGATGTTAGGATGTGTGTTGTTGTGCAGTGGATATTGGCTCGGAACGTGAAATCAAAGTTCAAATTCCTGTTAAATTCGTTGCATTCATTAACACGCAAATGCTCTGAAGAAAGCTATTAATTCGTCGCTTTCTCCTCCAACGGTCCAGGGCATGACGGTAAAATACATCCGGCAGCAAGGCCTCTGATTGGGAGGTTGTGAGGAGCATGAAACCACCTCTTAATTACTGTTGTTCCCAGGTCCCCCCTGACCCGGAGTGGCAGCACCTGTTAGGGTCCCAGCAATGGACTAGATAAATATACTTTTTTTAAGGAAAAATATTAACAATAATATATTTTGAAGAGCAAAAATATTACCATAACACATTTTTGAAGGAAAAAATTATTCTCAGCAAAATATTTTTGAATACAAAACTAGAAATTTTTTTCAGTTTTCTAAATTAAAAAGAATAAAAACAAAATTTTCATTAAAATGTGACTAAACCAACCTTCTTACGATAACCGAACATTTAAAAAAATACCTTTAAATTCCACTTTTTTGGCATTAAATAAACCACAGAAAGTGATGTGCCGGCAAACAAAACTCGCTCACTCACTCCTTCACTTCCTCCAGCGAGCAGGACAGATTGGGTTCTGTAGCCTTAGTTGCCAACCAGCCTATTGAAGAAAGTAATGGCAACCTACTGCAAAAAAATATTGAAAATTAGATTAAAGTATGAATTTTATGGTTTGGGTAGCGAAAGGAAATAAAATAGACTCATGTCATGGCATTGCACATTTTAATTAGGTCTGTGTAACATACATAGTGGGACGATACATTACTTAAATGAGTAGACAATAATTTTTGACAGCAGGATAGATTTCTGTTTTGTAACTTTGACTTTTTTAACTCATGAGTGAAAGAGACTGGAATGTTTAGGTCAAAATTAGAATTAATTAATTATGGTATTAGTATACCATAATTATTTAATTCTAATTCTGTATATACTTCTTCTTCTTCTTCTTCTTTTTCTTCTTCTTCTATGTGCCCTGTTCCTTCAGGACGTAGGCGATCATGGCTTTTCACTTTTTCCTATCTCTGGTGGATCTTAGCACGCCTTCTCCTGTTACACCATAGAATCCTCGTTCCGTCATCCACCTGATTAGGTCCTTCAAATATGTTATCCGTTGCTTTCCCCTGTCTCTTTTTCCCGCTATCTGACCTATTAGTATCAGATTCTCTAAGCACTCCTTCCTCATTGCGTGTCCCAGGAACTTCAGCTGTCTCTTTCTGATGCTCAGTATTAATTTCCTTTTTATTTCCATCATTTCCAAGACCTCATCATTGCTCACATGCTCGATCCATGATATTCGCAGCATCCTTCTCTAGAACCACATTTCAGTTGTTTCAAGTTTTTCCTTCATCTTTGATGATATTGTCCAGCATTCACTGCCATATTGAAGAACTGACAATACATAGTAATCTAGTACTCTCTTCTTTGTTTCTAGCGAAATTGTCCTGTTTCTTATGACTTTACTCATCTTCGGGAATGCTTCCTTCGCCATGCCAATTCGCCTTCGGATCTCTGTGTCGCACATTCCCTCTTCTGTTAGAACACTTTCCAGGTATTTAAATTTTGTACCTGCTTGATTCTAGTAGCCCCGAACTGTATTTGGCATATTGGGCTGCCCGTTTTACTGATGACCAAGCATTCGTGCAGTTTATTTCTAGTCCTTTCTTATTTCTTCAGCTACCTCTGTAGGAGGTCTTGTAGTTTCCTTTCTGTGTCTGCTATCAGCACTGTATCATCTGCATACCTTAGGTTGTTTAAATTATGGCATCCGATTATGAATTCAGGTATAATTCTAGGGTCCTCAAAATATTCTCGGTTTGCTGCCTGTAAAAATTCTTGATTACTCTCAAGTCTATGAAAATCAAATAAGTATTGTGTGGCTCATTTATTGGAGCATAAGTTATAAATGAAGAACTTAATTAAATTTTAAAGAAAAATATTTTTAGTGTTTACATGAAACCGTCAATTCATCTCTACGATTTAGTAGTACAATATTTTTAGGGAACCTTAAATAACCATGAATCTATCTTATTTTTTCTAAATAAATCATTTTCACCATTTATTTTAAATTCTGTTCTGAATGAAACATGAAAATCTTTGTGTGGAAGAAGCAAATATATTTCGATCCAGGCTTAAAACAATCAGTTGTCTAGCCGCACTGACGAGCTTTGATACAGCGAAACAGGCCTGTATGAGGATGACCTTTTATGCTCTCGTTCATCCGTCGACTGAGCACTCTGGAGGAGGGTGAAGTTTATAAACAGTAGCTACTTACTGCTTTACACAACGTTCTTCAGCTATGAATTGAACACTCGAGCCTCCTGGCTTTTGTTAACATTCTGTAAATAATAAGCTATAAATTTTACATATATCTGTGCTGCACCGATAGCTTAGGGGTAAAATCTTTGACTGATCACGAATCGCTTGACTTTCAAACCTGGCTTGAAGCAGTCTGTTGTCTAGCCGCAGTGATGAGCAGTGATACCACGAATTATGTCTGTAAGCTAATGACTATATACACTCCTGATCAAAAATTTAAGACCACTTAAAAATCTTTAAAAAGAAAAAATTTTATGGATAGATTTTAAACTCCTCCTACTTAAGGTTACCTATATTACAATCTAAAAGGTTATGGGAAAAAAAGCTACATTCCAAACATTTTATTTAGAAATTTACATTTTTATAAAATGAGGCGATTTACACATGATCAAAATTATAAGACCATGGGTATAAATTGTTAGATCTATGGCAATTCCAATGTTTTTAGTTCAGTTAGAGATTAGCAATCACTGCGGAAAGGTGTTACCATGCCTAAAGCAAGCAAAGTGAGCATTCTCGAATTCTAGAATTCCATAAGCAAGATTTGTCACAGCGAGCGATCTCAGTTAAGTTAAATCGCAGTAAATCTGTGATTTGCAACTTTCTAAAGAACAGTGAGAATTATGGAAAAGCAAAATCCTCTGGTAGGCCCCCAAAAATTTCTCCTGCATTGAGTAGGAGAATAAGACGGGTTGTTATGAAAGACGGGTGACTTTCTTCGAGTCAAATTAAGGCAGTCACAAGATGCTGATTGCAGTCCCGTAACCATCAGACGACACTTAAGACAAAAAGGCATGGTAAATAAAAAGCGTAAACAAATTCCTCGGCTGCTTCCACGTCACAAGTTGGACCGCTTAAAGTTTGGTCGTGAATACCAAACATGGGACGTTGAAAGTCCTGTTTTCTGATGAGAAAAAATTCAATCTCGATGGTCCTGATGGTTTCCAGCGATATTGGTATAACAAAAACATGCCTACTGAAATTTTCTCTGCACGTCATAGTGGTGGAGGGTCCCTAATGGTATGGGGTACCTTTTCTTACAGAGGAACGATGGAGCTCCAGGTGATGCAGTGTCGTCAGAGAGCGGTTGGTTGTGTTAACATGCTACAAAAAGCATCTTTGTGTGGAGATGGATGGTTATTCCAACAGGATAATGCTGCAATCCATGCTGCAAGACGGACCTTGATCTTTCTACAAGAAAATGGGGCCGATCTCTTGGGACATCCTGCATGCTCACCGGACTTGAACCCAATTGAAAATGTTTGGGGATGGATGACAAGAGATGTTTATCGAAATGGCAAACAATATTCAACAAAAAATTAACTTTGTGAAGCCATCTTCAGAAGCTGGAACAACATCCCACGCACCTTAATGGAAACGCTTATTTCTAGCATGCCCGACAGAATTTTTGAAGTCATCAAAAGCAGTGGAGATAGACTTCATTATTAGATTTGTTTGTTAAATATTTTCATACACTTTTTGTACAGTTTCGTAGAATTTTTGTCTCTGGTCTTATAATTTTGATCATGTGTAAATCTACTCATTTTATAAAAATGTAAATTTCTAAATAAAATGTTTAGAATGTAGCTTTTTGTTTCCATAACCTTTTAGATTGTAGTATTGGTAACCTTAAGTGTGGGGGGGGTTTAAAATCTATCTGTAAAAAAAAAATAATTTTTAAAAATTTTTAAGTGGTCTTAAATTTTTGATTGGGAGTGTATATAAATATACACACACACACATATATATATATATATATATATATACACACACACACATATATATATGTGTGTGTGTGTGTGTGTGTGTGTGCGTGCGAAAGTATAAAGCTGAATACTATTAGGCATGTTAAAAAATGAACCAACCGGTTTCTCTCCCACTCTTCAGGAGATTAACTTAAATTAAAATAAATTATGGAATGAAGGGAAGAAAGAGGACAAAAAATATTAAAACCCTAATTCATAGAGCCTTAATGGTTTGTTCGGAGGCTTTTCTGGACGATGAGATCAATTTTGTCGCTGAGACCTTATGCGGTGTGTTGTATCACCCCAATACTGCTCATTCTGATATCCCCGCAAAATTGATGAGTTCAGAAAAGTCATATCGATTATAGTTAAAAATGTTCCGTTTATCTGAGACTTCCACGTACTGGAGCTGACCCTGAAAGCTTAACGAAAAAGATTTCATCTCGTATGCGTAGTAGTTTATCAATATAATTGTGACTGCGGTACCAACTACAAAAGGAGAACTACTCAACGTCCAGACATGAGAATTAAACAGCACGTTTCTAGTAAGATCCGGAATCATACCTTGGCTTCTAATGAACTTGTCCATAATACTTATGGCTCCTCCATAAGCGAGCACCTTATAAATAATAGAATGCTGCTGATTTTAGTGTTGACTGGTTCACAATCCTGTCCCGGTCACACTCTTTATTTCATTTTAGAGTCCTGGAGTCTTTATATATAAGGCCCCGCAAACCTTCTCTCTGTAAACAGCGTGAATGTTTGCTGGGACTTGCCATCGTTAGCCTCTGGTATTTATTTTCCTTACACATCATATATATATATATATATATATATATATATATATATATATGAATTCCTCTTTCTTCCCCTCCCTTTATTCCTTCCATCATTTATTTTAATTTATTTTAATCTCACGATCAGCACTGAAGAGTGGGAACAAAACCAGTTGATTTGTTTTTAACATGCCTAATAAAATTCAGCCTTACACTTTCATATATATTATCAAGTTCTGTACCTTCAAAGACATATATATATATATATATATTTATATATATATATATATATATATTATTTCTCTGGATACTGTTTATTTTCTTTTTATTATATCTTTTTCTTCTTTCTTTTTCTCTTTTTTTCCTTTTTTCCTCTTTTTTCTTTCTCTTCATTTTTTTCTGTTTTCCTCTTCTTCTTTAAATCAATCAATCGTCTACTTTTTCTTTATACTTGCTTTTTTCTATGATTTGAGGTTCTTTTTAAAAGAGCGAGAAATTTTTCGTAAATAACCGTTACAAATGTGTATTTTAAATATAGACATGCGAGCGTCTATGTAAAAAATGTTTTTAGAGGATTTTTGAGGATCAACTGTTGTACCATTTGCGTCTGACGAACCGCAATATGCAGTGAAATATGTATTACCTGTTGTAATAATCTAAAATCTTTTCTATATATATATATATATATATATATATATATATATATATATATCAAACTCATTAAAGAAATTAAACTGAATTTCAAACTATAACTACAACAAAAAACGTGCACATCAACGCCTCTAGTAATTATGCACAATTGCTTTCAACTATAAAAGATCAATAACATATATTATTTTTTTATTATTTCAAAGCTCCCAAACAATTTTAATTTGGCATTAAATAATCCATAAGCATTTGATATGTTGTTAAACAAACAATTCAATGAACGAATCAGTCAGTCAGTTAAAGACAATCTAATGTTTAATTGCGTTTATTATGATTACAACTCGAGCAGTAGGTATTATACTTAATGAAAATCACAAGATATCATAGGAAGCAACGTGGCCACTGTATTCGACAGAATCAATCCGTTTCAATATACGAGCAACCTCGAATCACGTTCGATGGCGTAAATACCATCATTTCTAGGATTAGCTACCTACCAAATTAAATTACTACTACTACGATTATGGTATTGGCAAACATAGTCAGATTTGCCAAAGCGAGATTTAGTATGGCTTTGTGGGAAGCTTATTAGTGACGCACTGCTCTAGAAACCATCTCATTGATCTAAAAGCATTTGACGCCCTTCGAAGATATATATTGACTAATCAGGACACTGGATACAATATGGACAAACTACGAACTACCAGCGATGACCGGAAAGGATTGGTGACATGGAGTCATGCGAACCCGAGCAAAGCTAGACAATGATAATGCTGGTGAACATGATGATTGCTGGCATATATGCAAATATCGATTTCCATTTTCACCTATTTCTTAAGCTCTTCTCTAACTCATTTTAAATATTTAAATAACGTAAAAGGTTAGTGAAAGTAATAAATACAAAGATAATGTTTATATGTTTCTTTTTAAATCGTTTCATCCCAAGCAACGCGATAGTGCAATGAAACAACAGGTCGGGAAAGTGAATAAGAAGAGTGAGGAGAAAGGACAATAAAAGAACCAGTTTCAGGAAGACAGAAAATAGCGATTGGCGTTGCATTTAAGTCATTAAAGATCGATGGTAGCTGTAAAGTAAAACATTAGAATTCCACCAGCGAAAAGTGTGAAAGAAAAAAAAAACTATAAGAATCCAACTTAGGGTAACATCAACAATTTCAGCATAACAAAAAACAACAACAAAAAAAAAAACAATGGTAACTCGTTGCCAATCTAGTCAGTCAGTTAAGTGCCATACGTGATACACGCTTGGGCGATCATGTATCGAAAGAGACATGACTGACTGGGCAGAAGATTATCCCGCAGTAAGTTGCCATTGCTTTCTGCAGTAGACTGGTTGCCAGCCAAGGCTATAGAAGCCAATCTGTCCTGTTATTTAACCCATAACTGGAAGGAATAGACGGATTAATACCTTTCCCAAGGTTATTTGTGCGTAAGTGAATGCAATGAATTCGGCTGGAATTCGAAATCGGCTCCCCGATTTCTCGTTCCGAGCCGATATCCAATGCACCACAATGCACATACGCCTAAATCCAGGCGGTCGACGTACCAAAGAGAAAAGCTAATTATATGCGATAAAAATACTTAAAGAAAGAACAGAGGGAAGCCAGGTGACAGCGAAGAGAAAGGGACTTGAGACGAGGTGCCTGGTCAGGACCGATAGCATTACAGACATTTCTTTGGATTTTATTGATAATCTTAAGATATATAGCAGGAGCACCAAACTAAATATGGTTGCCGTATTTAATGTATAGGCGAATGACAAATTTATAAATGTGATAAATGAGTTCTGGCGTGAAAAGCAACTTTGTACAAATGGCAGCTGAAGAGTCAACTTGAGGCAATGAAGACGTCTTTCTACAAATGATTAGTAAGGCCGAACATGCGAGGAATAAGAAACTTCTAAGAAAAATGCCCACGAAATCGACTTCTTTGCTTAGAATCTGAAAGACAAAGGTGAAAATTCTACAATAACCAGTGAGTATTAAATTCTCACAGCCTTATTTCCTCAGAGAAATTTTAACTATTTCTTCCATCAGTTATAAGAGATTATCCGAGAAATGAGTGACCTTTAATCCCTTTCCCAAGGGTATTTGCGCATAAGGTAATGCAACGAATTTCAAATCGAATTCTAACTCGGCCCCTCCGATTTCTTGTTCCGAGCCGATATCCACTGCGCCATAACTATGACGGCTCTGAAAAAAAATTCTGTTTAACCAGTACACTTAAGGGCCATATATATAATGGCTGACCGCTCCTATCCAAGGATGTCTTTTTAATAGGGTTGTTAGAGAGTCCCTGTTGCAAATTACTCAACACCCGAAGACCCCCCACCTGTCGTCTACTCTGCAAATCTGCAGGGCGAACCTTAGATACAATATCTATGAGAGAGCACATTATATAGCCTGATAAACTGCCTGAAAAGGCCAGTGGGCTCAAACTCTCGGCGATGTTGACTTGTGATAGCCATGACAGTCAGTTAAGTACCGCAAGTGATACACGTTTGGGCGATCATGTCTCTAAAGAGACATGAGTGACTCGGCAGAAGATTTTCTCGCAGTAGGTTCCCATTACTTTCTGCGATAAACTGGTTGCCAACCAAGGCTATAGATCCCAATCTGTTCAGTTATTTGACCATAGATTGAGGGAAAAATAGATTAGTACCTTTCCAAGGGTATTTGCGCGTAAGTGAATGCAACGAATTCAACTGGAATTCGAAGTCGGCTTTCCGATTTCTTGTTCCGAGTCGATATTCACTGCACCACAACACACCCTCTTTCCATATTGTACCTTTTTGTTTCTAGATTCCTCAAAAGGAAATCTTGTTTCTTACATGCTCCATCCGTTATATTCTCACCATCCTTCTGTAGAACCACATCTTTGTTGGTTCAAGTTTCTATTTCATCATTAAAAAATTGGTCAACAAGCACTGCAGTATATGAGAATTAATATTAGCATAGCAGTCCAGCATATTTACCTTTGAGTCTAACGAAATTTTCCTGCTTTTTAATATTTTCTTTAGCTTTTGAAAGGCATCTTTCCCTTTTCTCTTGCACGTTCGGGTACCGACAAAAATTGTCAGATATTTAAGTTTCTGCACAAATGACTAGCAAACGCAAACTATGTTATTTGGATTTTCCGTTTAGTATTTGGTATTTTCTCAGGCGTGCATGGGTACGTTCTGGTACTGATTCCATTGTTAGTTTCTATATTCATTTGAAAGAGAAAGAAATCAAGCGTGTATAAAATTCTGATGCAGAAGTTGGGTAGAGGAAGAGATATCTGCATATATACAAGGAAATCTTTCGGGTGAGCGGACCCGTCAGTATCGAGACACACTCACCGGCCCATCCGTCGCCAATCACGTCCACTCGCACATACAATAAATTAGCCCAAAGATGGCTAAGTCTTTCTTCGAATCTAAGTAACAAGAAAGAAAGAGCAAGCCAGTATCATTCTTTCAAAATCAGCTGCAGAAATAACGACGAAACAGCTCCACTCAAGTAGATCTAATTAGTGCTCTCCATGTTGGTTTATCTGTCTGTAGATTTTGTCGGATAAAACGGCCAAATATATACGCAGCCAACGAAAGGTAACATGTCTATGGTACCATCGTTATGGATGTATATTTAGTTAATGGAAGGGGCGAGGAAATGTAGCCCAAGGAAGACCATTTAGGTAGAGTAAGTTCACTGGGAGAAATTCAGGAGACTAATGATGTATTAGCTTAAAATTGGCAGTAAATGCCCGCCAAGTAACTACGGTTTATTCCTTTTGTTCGTCGTTGTATTAACGTCTGTCTCATATAGTATATGAACTCATACAACTAATTTATAAAAATCGGAGCTTAAAATATCTATACACAGAAAAGTAGATCAATAAAATCGAGGTCTGACGTGAACTTATAAGTTGAATTTTATATGAATTTTTCATCGTATAATGGAATTTATATCCATCAAAAAAAGTATTGCGTTGATTATGAAGGATATTATGTTGATAAATGGATAGTTGTACCTAAAATGTATACTTTTATCAAACGCAGGTTACAGCTGTGTTTATGCATCTATGAATAAACAGAATTTAATAAGTAGCATATAAGTACGTCTATACAAATCGATTTCTTTCAAACAGAGCATTTTTTAAAGAGATTGTCTAACCTGAAGAAATTATGCATTTGGACGCCGATACCATGAGCCAGAATGTACATCTGGACCTCATATATATATATAGTCATCCGCAGACAGATCTGTTTCGCTGTATCACAGCTCATCAGTACGGTTAGACTCCGATTGCTTTTAACCCAAGATTGAAACCCGACCGAAGTGGCATCAGTCGGCGGTTCTACCTCTGACCATGGGTGCATGGTAGAAGAAGGCAGACTTTTTTAGCATTGTCATTATACACGCCCAATAACCACAGTGCTCTAATTCATTAGTGAATGAGCGATGCGTACATATATATATATATACTCCACTGATTTGATTTATTTCTTTATCATTATTTTTATTATAATCTTCTACTTACCTATATATAAACAAAAACTTGGCCCTCAGAAACAAAAGAAACTCGATATGTAAAGCCACAAATTTATTTACCTGAAGAGAGTCAATCTTAGACTCAAAACACGTTTAGCGTCATAAATACCATTCAGTCAGTTAAGTGGCATACGTGATACACGCTTGGGCGATCATGTCTCTAAAGGGACATGACTGACTGGGCAGAAGATTATCCCGCAGTAGGTTGCCATTGCTTTCTGCGGTAGACTGGTTGCCGACCAAGGCTATAGAACCCAATCTGTCCTGCTATTTAACCCATAACTAGAAGGAATAGGCGGATTAATACCTTTCCCAAGGGTATTTGTGCGTAAGTGAAAGCAATGAATTCAGCTGGATTTCTCGTTCGGAGCCGATATCCAGTGCACCACAAATACCATAAAATATCGAATAAAAACTAAACAAAACTACCTTGTCAATCTTGTTTAAAATAAAACATGTATTAAAGAAAGATTGCTGTCAAACATACACACACACATACAATTATAATTACACATATTCACATGAAAGGTTACACGTATATATATATATATTAATCATATCACCCTGAGCAAGGCGGTAACGCCACTGATGTGCAGGGGGCTACGTAAGAGTGAAAAGATTGGAAAAAAGAAAGCCGGAAACCACATCCTGAACAGAGAACAAGGGATGAGCCTCTACACCTGTACAATAGACGTGGGTGGAGTGTGAACCGGGCGATAGTTTAGTGAGGTGTTTGGAATTAGAAAGCATTTTATACTAGAAAATTAAAAAAGTCAAGAAATTTTTGTTTAAATTTTGTCGACTTTAGAAATGGCGTAACTTTTGATATATTTGAAATAAAACAATTAGATATTTTTAAAGGAAGCTAAAAGTATCTACTTCAACATGCAAACACACTTAACTGGTTTTCACATACATGGCGGAAAGTATCTTCTTGTACTGAATGCCACAAATATTCTTTTGCAATAAAGTTCTAAGAGACACCAGTCAAACTTTATATTTCACACATGTAATTCAAAACTTAATTTAAAATCTATTACAAATGTTTTTCTCTCAATTTCTGGGATGAGGAATTATTCTCATAGATAACAGATCTGAACATTATGATGAAAGTCTTATTGAATTAGTGATTGAATCACTTTCCAGACATTTTGGTCTTAGTGAACTAGTTTTATGAATTATTGTTTCTTTTAATTTGAATAACTTTTTATGTCAAAATCGTGGTCAGTCTCGTTCACGGTGAACAACTATATGTGAACTGTATGTAGACCAATCAAACGCGTATTATGTACGCAACGGCACACAGACACACATATACATGGCCCATAAGGTTTGTGAGCTCCGGTGGTCTGACGCGTAGTGTGTGTGTGTGTGTGTCTGCGTACGTCAATGGGTGTACAATGTGTATATGTCTGCGTTTGTCACGACTACAAAATTTCCTCCCAATTTTTCACCCACTTCCACAAAAATACACCAATATACACAGCCCTACATATAGCAGTTTTTAAACAAAAATAATAAGTTTGTCTGACGATCGCAAGAGCGTGATACCCAGGGTCACAAACTCACACCTATCTGTATGAATATGTCAGCTCTATCACGGATATTGAGCCCTTTCAAATAAGTACAGCGCATATATAATATATAAATAATATAATATATGTAACAAATTGCATATATATATATAAATAAATTTCATATATATATACATATATATATTAATATATTAACATGCCCTGTGGACATAGAAGAATCCAAAGGAGTATCCTTTACATATAATGGTAGGATAACTCTCTACGAGAGCTCTAAACATATATGCAAATATAGAGCAAATATAAGAAAAATTAAGACAGACGCGTTATACTTCCGAATTACCATGAAATAATGCGTCTGTCTTAATTTTTCTTATACATACATATATATATATATATATATATATATATATATATATAATGTGTTGTGTTTGTTATGTAAATACACTGCATGTGTGCGTATGTGTGTACATGTGGAACGGCTATATAAATATATACGGTCAGTGTGGGACATTTGCATTATGTATATATATCTATATATAGTCATCCACAGACAGGTCTGTTTTGCTGTATCACAGCTCATCAGTACGGTTAGACATACGACTGCTTTTTACCAAGGATTGAAACCCAACCGAATTGGCGTCAATCGGCGATTGATGGGCGCTCGGTAGAAGAAGGCAGACATTTTTAGTGTATGATGTATCATGCGCCAGTAGATAGAGTTCTCTAATTCATTACTAAATGAGCGATTCGTAAATGCTAGAGTAGCTACTGTTTTTTCATAAATATATATATATGTTGGGGGGTGGCGAGCGTTTTGAAGCCCGAGCAAAGTTATTATTGTCGCTTTTAGCTACCAGCCTTCGTACCAAACTCTGACATCAAAACCTGTTATATATATTGTGTGCTCCAACATGCACTACGCAATGTGGGTCAATCGGGGTGGTCAAACTCTGTAATAATATAACATGCGATCATCACAAACACCTAACGCATGGCACACAGTGCACCTATATGGGCTATGTTGTTTTGGTGGAGAGAGTATGCCTTTGAAGCCCAAGAAACTGACCACCTTAAACAAATCTTAGTGCAGGTTGGTCGGTAATTAGACGGCTAAAAGTTCAACACAAGTGCATGCAGGATAGAAATATATATACATATATATATATATATATATATATATATATATATATATATATACAGGATTTATCAAAATACTTTTACAGACTTTGAGGGCGGGTTCATATAAACATACGTTCGGAAATCTTTCGTTCTTGGGTTGTTAAGTTTAACGTTTACGGTACATACATTTAAATGTACAATCCAAAAACTATCGAAAAATACTTTTACTGTGGTTTGTTTTGCCAAATAAAGATAATATATATATATATATATATATATATATATATATATATATATATATATTGAATAAAAAGTGTGAGAAGCCGTGAACGTTTAGTTTAAAGTGTATATTTATTGTAGTATGGAGATATTATACATATTATGATATTTTAAGTGTCCATAATGGTATCTATGGGATATGCGTTGTGGTGCATTGAATATCGGCTCGGAACGAGAAATCCGAGAGCTGAGTTCGATTTCCAGCTGAATTCATTGCATTCACTTACGCGCAAATACCCTTGAGAAAGGTATTAATCCGTATATTCTTTCCAGTTATGGGTTAAATAACAGGACACATTGGGTTCTATAGTCTTGGTCGGCAACCAGTCTACCGCAGAAAGCAATGGCAAACTACTGCGGGATACCATTTATGAGGATGTGCGTTGTGGTACAGTGGATATCGGCTCGGAACGTGAATCCGGGGAGCCGAGTTCGAATTCCAGTTGAATTCATTGTATTCACTTACGCGCAAATACTCTTGGGAAAGGTGTTAATCTGTCTCTTCTGAAGTGAGAGCCCTAGGAACGTATAAAAAATGTTTTCATAGTGGAATTATCTGCAACGCATTTTTGTGGTGAAATTACCAACTATGTATTTTATCTATAAACTATATATGAAAATAATAGATGTTTATCCTGAAAATTATATCCAAAATATCTGTAGCTGATGATGCCAAAAAAAAAAAAACCAATTACATTCAAAATATTCACATTTTGGCATTTAATAACCCATAAAGGTTGATATGCTGCTAAACAAAATCAACCACATTCATTTTTTTTTATTAATTGATAGTTTAGGTGTTAGTATATTTAAAAAATATTATCTCAGTTATTTTCATCATTTGTTATAATATATATTGTTTATAGCTTCTAAATAATGACTTCATAATCTCCAAGTATTTTATGCTTAAATCTCGATTTTTATTTATTTTTAAAATTTTTTGGTGCTATCTTTCTTTACAAAAGCTTTTTATATTTGTGCTTATGCAGGATGTAATTTGTCCTCCTTTAGTGTTTTTGTTTATCTAACTTTTTTTTTCTTTTTTTTTTTTAATATATAATTTTTATTTAGAGATAAATCTTTTTAGCTTTTAAAACATGGGAGTTGGTAGTGGAGACAAGCTTCCACTATTTATAAAATACTCCCATGGCATATATGAAAACAAAGTCAGTTTTCAATCTACAGAAGGGGCAAAAAAGGCAGATCTGTGGAGCTTCATAACTAACTGCTTCAAGTAGGTGGTTCCTATCTGTCAAGGAAGGTGTTTCATCGAGGGAACGGAAAACCCCTGGTTTTAAACCCCTGATGCCTTGTGGTCATATCCAAGCACTAAAAAGGCTATGGAAATAAATCTAAACAGAAAATCCTGAGAGGATCCTCAAAGCCATATATCTTGATGGTTTTTCTTCTTCAAGGCCAGATGAAAATATGTTTATGTGAGAAAATTTATAAGTCCAGTCCAGGTCAGAAAAGACACATGAAGGTCCATGAGGTTCACATTATTCGATTTGATCCAATATATGCTGTTGATGTAACCTCCTCTGTATACCACATTAACTCAAGTCATGTACATCCCCCTCTTCTTTATGTACTGTCCCCCCTTCAGACATAGGCAGTCATTGCTTTCCATAATTCTCTATCCTTTTGTAGCTCTTAATAAATTTTGCCTTGTCTATATTTCTGAGATGAGGTATTGTAATTATTTACATTGTTCAGACTGTTATCCTCATCTTTGTTACCAATATTTACAACGTTTAGGCCATTGTATGTTCAGGCCTTCTCCAGGTGACTGGAATTTTGAACTGAACTTTTTTTTGTTCACCAGTGTGGATTGTTCTAGTTTTATAAGGCATGCCTTTTCCAGATGTCTCTTACCCTGTTAACAAGGTTTCAGAATATGCCAAATGGACCTCTGCAGAGTGGGGTAAAAGTACTCTAAAGGGGTCACTTGTTTACCATAAGTAGTGACCTGTGATGTTTGAGGACTGGATCCTGGTGGTTGATGGTTTTAGGGGTTGGGCTATGCAACACATTACTTTAGCCCCTTCTTGAGCTAGGCAGGCAGGCAGTTGGAGAGGCATGATCTAATCAACAGGCTAGTCACATCAAGCCCTAACACAACAAAATTCACTCAGTTTAATTTTTGAAATGGTAAACATGACTTTGTAAGCAGTGGCTGTAGGGTCAATCAGACTGGAAACAAAGACCATTTCAACTTCTGAGGAAAGCTCATACTCCCAGATATAACAGGTGCTGGGTACCCTCCCCATGTTTGAGTATACCAGTCATGTATCCCTGGAGGAATGAGGCAAATGGGATCTCCCCTGTTTTCATCTCTCCTATATGGAACTCTGAGCTGGGTGGGGAGCATGGCTGATGAATAATAAGAATAATAAATGAAGTACAAGCACAGAAAAAAAAAAGACTACACATTGATGTAAACACAGAAAGTGACCCCAAAAATCAAGCCAATGAAAAATTTCAAAATTCATTGTAATAGAACCAGTAGAAGACAAACTAATAATGAAGTTGTGACTTTTTGTAATAGAAAAAATCTTAGCATCTCAGATAATGCCAAGAACAGTGAGTGGGGGGACCTAAAAATAATACATTACTGATAGAAGTCAAAAGAAAACCTGACACTGAAACTTTAATAAGGATGACCAAATTTCATGAAATTGGAGTAGATAGAGTAAACTATCGCCCGGTTCACACTCCACCCACATCTATTGAACAGGTGAAGAGGCTCATCCCTTGTTTCCTGTTTAGGATGCGGTTTCCGGTTTTCTCTTTTCTAATCTTGTCACTCTTATGTAGCCCCCTGCACATCAGTGGCGTTACCGCCTTGCTTGGGGTGATATGATTAAAAAAAACAAAAAAAACAAAACAAAACTATCACTCTTGTTCTTGTAGTAATAAAAAAGAGAAATTCAACACTTAATAACATCAATTATGAACACGGTAACAATGTGCTGACCGTGTTCAGAACTTAACATACCCAAGACTCTATATGCATAAATTTTCTACGTGTTTATTTACAGATAACACAAAATTAATTTTTGATAATGGCTAAAAGTATAGCCAAAAGCGCTCGAAATTGCAAGACCTTTGGACAATTCTTATATAGTTTAAATTCTGCTAAGAATCATCAGAACACATGAAAAAGTATATAAAAAACTTAATGATAATACCTTGTCTGTCATTTTAATGAAACCTGTATAAAATAGAGAGTGTTGCCAAAATACACAATATATATATACTGCCTTGTCGGCGGGGCATCAGAATACGCCGACTGCACCCCTGCAGAGGTTAAAAGTCCGTCAACGGGGCCACCTGTTGACCGTGGATGGCGACCCGTAACGCTTGGAGACGGGATCCTGGTGATGGAGAAAATCACGTCGTATGTATAAAAAGAACATAATTTTTGCTACACACCACTTCGGCCCTTATTTGAGCTAAACGAAAGGTTGGAGAGGCCCGATCCAATCAATTGGTTGGTCATGTCAAGCACTAAATCATACAAACAGACCAAAAATACACTCTCCATATTTGAGAATAAACTGATTGATTAAGCGGTGGCTGTAGGGCTAATCAAGTTGGGATCAAGGAGACTGACAGAACTGATAAAATGTAAGGGATAGTCCATACTATAAAAGTAAATTATATGATTCCAAAATATAAAGTTCAGTAAACTTGTTTTTATAAAGTTACGAGAATGATTATACAACATTCGAAAAAAATAGACAATCAAAAACATCGTTCTGATCTTTATGCTCGCTACTGCATATGTATGTGTGTATGTGGGGGGTGTAAATACATGAAATCAGAGGGCTAGACATATTTTCTAGTTTGTGTTTCAACAAACATCTTTACATATGTATTTATGCATATCGGCAGAAAGTATATCAGAATCACGTACATCAATATTTTTAGCGAACAGTCATTCCTACATACATATATTCAATGCGTCTAAGACTAAGCTACTGTCTGTCAATCATCACAGGCAACCTCCCCTGACTCCCATAAGCATGGACCAAGCGAATCTCCCTGAGAGCAATACACTGCGCCTCCTCGGCCTTACCCTCTCTTCTGATCTTAAGTGGATCCACTGCTAGTAAGGATTGATCACAGTGTCGGGCCAGTATGTTTTTCCCGCCTGAATCTATCCTGCATATATACAAATCAACCCTTCGTCCGTGAATGGAGTACTGCTGCCATATATGGTCAGTCGCCCCTGCTGTTCATCTCAGTGTTCTTGACAGGCTCCAAAGGAGAATCAGTAATGTAATAGGTACCGACTTGGCGGCTCGACTCCAGCCACTTCCCCACCGACGGGATGTGGCTTCCCTTTGTTATATAAATACTTTCATGGCTTCTGCTCCAACGAACTTCAGTCGCTGGTGCCTCTGCAACAGGTGTTTACTCGTGCAACCAGACTGACAACTGGGTCTCACCCATTCACAGTGAGATCAACCAAATGCAGATGACAATTCTACTCCTGCAGCTTCTTTCCTCGCACTTCCCGCCTGTGGAACTCGCTTCCTTATTCTTGCTTTCCTGACGGCTACAACCTCCAGGAATTTAAATGCAAGGACAATACTCCTCTCTTAACCACTTGACCCTAGTTCTTTCTTCACCACCCTGTATATCCTTTTCTTTCTCTCCACCTTTGCAACTGTCATCACACCTGTATTCCCATACTTCTCTTGCTCCTTTCTAACTGGTTCGTCTTTCTCTTCACTCTCTTCTATCTAATCTTTTTACTCTGATGTAGCCCCCTGCACATCAGTGGCGTTACCGCCTTGCTCGGAGTGATACGATTAAAAAAAATAGTTATCAATGTGCCTATCTAAGTAATGGACGTCTATTGCTCGCTATATGTAAACATGCAAGGAAATCAATGAAATCGTATGAGCGTGTATGCACACACATATCTCTGAGTGCATGCGCTTATAAAGTGTTCATTTGCACAAAGGTGGCCCTGCGTAGGTATTGACTAAACCTCTCCTCGTATTTCAAAAGGCCCAAGTCTTGGTAAAACCAACGAGACGTGCTTGCTAAACCTTTGCACTAAAAATAACATAGTTATTTACGAAGTCAGTTCTAGTCTGCTACAAGCAAAAAGAAACACTATGAGGTTAACACTAGCAAAATCTAGAAAGGCTGTTAGCTGAATATCGATCTAGGAGAGGAAGTCTACAAATATTTACATATTTGTGCGTGTATCTGACACCTGAAGCCGACTAATTTAAAAACCTGTAGATGGATAGACGGAACGTACAATAATAATTAATAACAAAATAAACTCCTATTCGAATTCCGGCTGGTATATATGCCCTTAGAGACATTTTGCGTTCTGCCTCCAGGAGGAAAAAATATTAATCACCTCAAGTTCATCACTCTCCATATCTACCATATATCATTATTGACAGAATTCATATAATGACTTTTTAAAAATATTCACCTATATCAAGACTCAAGAGACAATCAAGATAGAGCGTCACTGAATATGTTTCTTATATGGTCGTAAATGCTGATACGCAGGATAACCTGAAGAGGTAAGATTGTAGCGATCGAGGAAGTATCCCTCCCAGATTTTATTCCTTAAAATATTTTTAATCGTTTCACCCCAAGCAAAGCGGTACTGCCACTGATGCGTAAGGGGCTAAATAAGAGTAAAAGTTTAGACAGAAAAAGAGTGAAGAGAAAGACGAAGCAGTTACAGGTGGTGTCAGAGAAAAGCAAGAAAAGGATGGGAACACGTGAAGACAGTTGCAAAGGTAGAGAGAAAGGAAAAGAACAATATATACAGGGTGATGTAGAAAGAACTGGAGTCAAGTTGATAAGAGATGGGTATTGACATTGCATTTAAATTCCTGGAGGTTGTAGCCGCCAGGAAAGCAAGTATACGGAAAGGAGTTCCACAGGCGGGAAGTGCGAGAAAAAAAGCTGACAGAGAAGAATTGTTGCCTGTATTTGGTTGATCTAACTGTAAATGGGTGGGACCTTGTTGCTAGTCTGGTTGCACGAGTAACTTCTTGTGGCGGGGCCACCAGTGACTTATGTTCGTCGGAGTAGTCGCCATGAAAAGAATTTAAGTGGACGACTAGATAGGCAACTAGCTATCGTTTTACTATGCAAATAGCTAGATGTTACCTTGGTACCTTGACCGCAGGAATTTGGGTGTAGCACTAAATTTGTAGGCCGATATATCCCTTTTTTGGAGTTAGTTTCAGTCATATCGATGAATAAGGCAGCCGTAGATTTTTGATCAGTGCTATATACAGCATGTTCGGAACATTGTGGAAATCATATAATCTAAACTTATTTATAAATGGAACTTTTTCTCTGTGTGTATGTGTGTGTGTGTATGTGTGTGTGTGTGTGTTACCTATAGACTCCGAAACGGCTGAACCTATTTTCTTGAAAATTTACACAGTTATACTATAAGCGTCTGCGAGTGTTCTTAGCTAGATTTTGTGCCGAGTTACCCCTCTATAAATATCGAAAATCGACAATAGAAAGAATCGGGTTATAAAAGGAGTGGTCCGATTTTAATCAAATTTGATACACTCATAGACAAAGACATAAGAAACGATATTCAGAAGTTTCAAGGTTGCAGTTCTTACAATAGTGCAGGACATCGATAATATATATATATATATAAAAGGCAAGATAATATTGTGTGTGTGTCTGTTTAGCTGCCTGTAGTTTTTCTTCAGGTTTGGCTCTAAGTAGGTTTTAATTGTAATTCTTAGATTCAGCCATGATACCATTTAATCAGAGGACTTATTTAGCCTTCAAAATTCAGTTTACGACGAAAAAACTTATTTGATATCGGTACCAGGAAATTAAAATTTGACTTACATCCATTAATTTTTCTTTCAGTCTCCGGTTTCGCTTTAACTGAAAATTACTATTGCTTTTTAGTCTTTCGAGCCAACGTCCAAAGAGTCTGAACTCCAGGATCATGGATTAGTTTTAAAGCTTTCATTACACCCGAGCAACGCCGGGCTATACTGCTAGTATCGAATATGCTGTGAAAAATTAGACCGTGCTAAGTTTTAAACAATTAAATTCTATGTAAAATAATACCTTAATTTAAAGGTTTAGATAAGAGTAGATAGGTTTGCCTATCGCCTAGGTTCACACTCTTCCCAGTTTTCTACAGGAGTAGATTTTTACCACTTGTTTCCTGTTTAGCATTGTGTTTCCGGTTCCTTCAACTTCAGCTCTATAAATGTCGTCTTTTTTTAAGCTAATAAAACTTCACAATACCTTGAGTTCTCTTGATTTTTGTATTTGGGTAAACGTTAGAGACAAAACATTTTCAACCTGCTTTCTTGAAGTTATTTGTTTTATTCTCATCACAATTGTGTGACGTTGTTTAAAACGAGAGAAACACTTTTTTCTACACTAGACCAAAAATTAGAATAGAAGTAATAAGGAAATACAAATGGACTATTTGCCTGTTAATGTAGTTGCATTTCTTTTCAATCATAGTCGACAAATTATTATCTGTTGCTTTTCTTAAGTCCACAACTTCATAAGGCTCCATTTTCAATATGGTCGTTTCATTTGTTTTCTCCGAGGTCAGTTTTTTTTTTAATCATTTCACCCCGAGCAAGGCGGAAATGCCACTGATGTGCAGGGGGCTACATAAATGTAAAAAGATTAATTAGAAAAGAGTGAGGAGTACAAACTAGTAAGAAAGGAACAATAGAAAGCAGGTGCGATGACAGATACATAGGTGGAGAGAAAGGGAATGTTATACGGGGGTGGGGAGAGAGCTAGAGTCCAGTGGTTAGTAGATGAGTATTGACTTTGCATTTAAATTTCTGGAGGTTGTAGCCGTCAGGAAAGCAAGAATACTTTTGTCGTCATATAGATTAACAACTTCATATAATTCCCTCTTGACACTTTTATCCTATACGATCTTCATATAAGTTCGTCTTGACCACAGATATTTCATAGGACTCAGATCAAGTATTTCATTTACTTCTCTCCTAGAAACCTAGACTTCCACGGGTGTCCATAGATGTATATGAAAGTTCATTATCATGTATAAATAAACTTATCGCGTTCAAATTGTGGTTGTGGATCTAGCGCCATTCAAAAGAGGCCATTACTTGAAAGTAGTTAGCACTTATCACTTTCACTACAAAAATTTGACTTATATCCATTCATTTTTCTTTCAGTCTACGGTTTCGCTTTAACTGGGATCAACTATTGATTTTTAGTGTTTCGTGCCAACGTCCAACGAGTCTGAGCTTCAGGACCATGGATTAGTTTTAAAGCTTTCATTACACCCGAGCAACGCCGGGCTGAACTGCTAGTTTGTCTATATTTCTAAGATGAAATATTGTAATTATGTCCATTGACTGTTGTTCTCATCTTTGTTACCATATTCGCAACGTTTTAGTCATTGTGCGTTCCGACATTTTTCAGGTGATTTTAATTTTGAACCAAACCCTCTTGATGTCTTAGCTTTCTTCATTTAACTCACCACTAAGTTTTTTGTTCACCTCTGTTTTCACTGGCTATTGATCTCACTACTCTGTGGGTCAATGCACTGGATCCAAACAACGCCTTTATCCACTGAACCTTGTTTTCTTGAAGATGAGTTAAATGGTCATAACTAAAACATCTGGAAGTGGAACGAGGACAATCTACCAAATTTTTATCATCTGAAGACGGTCGGAGCGTACAACGGTCGAAACGTCGTAAGTTTTATATATAACTCTATACGATTTGAATGTCTCTGACAAAGAAAATTCGAAAATGCTCATGAGCAAATGACTCCCATATTTAGCTTAAATTCCTGGCAGTTGTAACAAAAGCAATCATTTCCACCTTCTGTCAGCTTTAACATGGCCACTGAGAAAACGTGGTCTCTTTTACGCTTGTCTACACCTTTTCTTGTTCAGTTAGATTCCTGAAGCCACGAACCGACATTATCAACCAGCCAGTTATCTAAAGTTTTTTGCTATTTGAAGTTTCTGTCTCCTGCCTAATTATTGCTCAGAAGATAGCTGATGTGGGGGAGGAATGAAATGGTTGGGATGTATTGAGATACTTAGTCAACGGGGCGGGGTGATTGGATGCCGCCATGGCCTGTGTTGATGTCAGGTTGGAGTGTGAAGTTTGAAACGAATTGCCTTAATGGTTACCCCGCCTACTTTGCGTTCGACTCTCTTCCTTTTTCCATGCCATTCCTTTCGGACTGACCGCTTCTACTATGACCGACTAAACACAAGCCCCATTTTTCAGCTACCCAGAATGCTGTTTTAAAGTTTTTTATTCTTTCTAGTTAAATACTAATGCCAAAGAGAGTAAAACCTGGTGCAAGAGACTGGATATATGCGAACATTAAATGATATGATCTGTATGTGTAGGCGTCTGGGTGCATATATATATATATATATATATATATATATATATATTATATATATATTATATATATATATATGTGTGTGTGTGTGTGTGCGCGCGCGCGCGCAAGCGCGTGAGTTTACAAACAGTGTGCGATGAGTAAATTGTCGCTATTTCATAATTTTGAATTTCGAACATGTACGTTTTGTTGTGTTTGATTCTGTCAACTGCATCGTCAGTAAGTTCAGTTGGGTACCGTCTATGAGAAAAAGAATACCATGACACAATTCACTTCACACAAGTGCGCGCACACACACACACGCACACGCACACACACACACACACACACAAACAGATAGATAGATAGATAGATAGATAGATAGATAGATAGATAGATAGATAGATAGACTTCTAAAGTGAAATTTCCTTTCTGTCTTAGTGGTTTTAATGGGTTGCATATGGTGAACTCGATGAACAAAAAATCCTTAGATGGGTGATCGCTTGGAAATGCCAGGCGATGTAACCTCGTATGTACGAATAATAAAACCACCGCAGCCTCTGTATGTATATATATATATATATATATATATATATATATATATATATGTTAAAGCAGACAGGTTATTTCATGGTAAATCATGGGTATAGGCCTATTTCAGGCGAACCATCATCAGCTTCCGTCTTTATTATACAGAGGATTTGTCTAAAATCTTTTGTACAATAAAGACGGAAGCTGATGGTGGTTTGTCTGAAATAGGCTTAGAATTCTGATTTACCATGAAATAACGTGTCTGCCTTAATTTTTTTATATTCGCTCTATATGAATTTATATATATATATATATATATATATATATATATAGAACTCTCTTAGAGAGTTATTCTATCACTGTATGTACAGGATACTCCTTTGGTGTCTTCTATATCTACACCGTAGGCTGATATATATATATTAGTCATCCACATACAAGCCAGTTTCGCTGTATCACAGCTCATCAGTGTGGCTAGACATATCCACTTGCTTCTGGCCGGGATTGAAACTCGACCGATTTGGTGTCAGTCGGAGTCTCTACTCCCTAATCCATTAGCTCATGGCATCAGAGAAGGGAAATTTTAACGTCTTGTATTTAAGCAGTGTATACAGACCTTTCGCGCAAATACCCTGGGGAAAGGTATTAATCCGTCTCTTCCTTCTAGTTATGGGTTAAATAGCAGGACAGACTGGGTTCTATAGCCTTGGTCGGCAACCAGTCTACCGCAGAAAGCAATGGCAACCTACTGCGGGATAATCTTCTGCCCAGTCAGTCATGTCTCTTTCGAGACATGATCGCCCAAGCGTGTATCACGTATGGCACTTAACTGATTGATACAGACGCCAATCACCGAGAGAACTCAATTCATTTCTGAAGAGTCACGCATTATAGCCGAAGTGGAAACAGTTTTTAAAATGTTCTTCTCCAGAGAGCTCAATCGTAATGAGAGCAGAATATACCAGTCATCCACATAATATATGTTGGAAGAAAATATATGCAAAAGGGAGAAAAAAGTTTTACATAAGAGAAGCCTTAAGAATTAGACAAATACAAAAGAGACATTTTACAAAATAATACATCAGATATATTAGTTGCTCATAATAACGAGACTGACTATCATTTTTTCACTAAAATTTCTTCTCTGGTCAATGAAGAAAACAATTCACTGCAACAAAAATGATTACAGTGTACCTTTTACGACAAGGTATCTACAGTTGATTTGCACTTTGGATCTGACAACATTTGGAGCATTCCTGGCATATATAACAATTCCGCCCGTGCATTGAATACTGCAGCCATATCCGGTCGGATGCTCCTGTTATCTACCTAGGTGTCCTTGACCAAATTCAACGGAGAATCTGTAATGTGACAGATCCCAACTTAGCATCCGCCTCTGCATTGAATACTGCTGCGATATCTGATCGGGTGCTCCTGCTATCCACCTCGGTGTCCTTGATAAAATCCAACGGAGAATCTGTAATGTGACAGATTCCGACTTAGCATCCGCCCGTGCATTAATATGGTCGGATGCTCCTGTTATCTACCTCGGTGTCCTTGACCAAATTCAACGGAGAATCTGTAATGTGATAGATCTCGGCTTGGCATCCGCCCGTGCATTGAATACTGCTGCCATATATGGTCGGGAGGTCCTGCTTGACCAAATTCAACGGAGAATCTGTAATGTAATAGATACCGACCTGGCAGCTCCGATACAGTCACTTTCACACCGGCGCAATGTGGCTGCCTCTTGTCTCTTCTACAAATACTTTTACGGCTTCTGCTCCGATGAACTTAGCTAACTGGTGCTCCCTTAATATAAATTTACTCGAACCATGAGATTAGCAATTAGGTCCCACCCTTTTACTGTTAAACCGATAAATTGCAAACGCAAATTCTACTCCAGCAGTTTTTTTTATCTCGCATTTCCCGCCTGGGGAATCACCTTCCGTTTGCTTGCTTTCCCGACAGCTACAATCTCCAAGAATTTAATAGTAGAGTCAATAGACATCTCCTATCTCACTAACCTGCATCCTCTCTCTCATGCTCCCTTCTCCGTCCACTTCACTCTCATCAGTATTCTCATCCTTCTCTTACCCACTTCCAGACACACCTGTCACTCTTTCTCATAACTTTCCTCCGATGTAACCACCTGCCAAACAGTGGCAGTAAAATGCCTTGCTTGGAGCGATATGATTAGAAAAAAAAATATATCATATATGTATTATCACAGTGTGGGATACCTACTTCCACAAATGATGTAAAGTAAAAGAAAAAGAATACAAAGAAATTTGACTAGATTATATTACATAAAAAATAATTAACATTTTGAATTTCTCATTCGAGCACTTGTAAAAAATTTATTCCGATGACTTCCTGAAGAACAAAACGCGTCACTTGAAAATTGTTAACCTTTGTCAAACATCTAAACTTATTTATAAATGGAACTTTGTGTGTGTGCGTGTGTGTCCGTTACCTATAGACTCCGAAACGGCTGAACCGATTTTCTTGAAAATTTACACAGTTTTACTATAAGCGTCTGAAAGTGTTCTTAGCTAGGTTTTGCATTGAGGTACCCCCGATAAATATCGAAAATCGATAATCGAAAAAATCGGGTTATAGAAGAAGTGGTCCGATTTTAATCAAATTTGATACATCCATAGACAAAGACATAAGAAACGATATTCAGAAGTTTCAAGGTTGCAGTTCTTACAATAGTGCAGAAAATCGATAATATATATATATATATATATATATATATACATACACACACACACACACACACACACACACACATATATATATATATATATATATATATATATATATATATATATATATATATAAAAGGCAAGATGTTTGTGTGTGTTTCTGTTTATCTGCTTGTATGTCTGTATTTTTTTCAGTCCTTTTATTTTAGTTTTTGTTTCGGGTTTGGCTCTAAGTAGGTATAATTGTAGTTCTCAGTCTCAGCCATGATACCATTTACTCAGAGGACTTATTTAGCCTTCAAAATTCAGTTTACGACGAAAAAAACTTATTTGATATCGATACCAGGAAATCAAAATTTGACTTACATCCATTCATTTTTCTTTCAGTCTACAGTTTCGCTTTAACTGGAAACAACTATTGCTTTTTAGTCTTTCGTGCCAACGTCCAAAAAGTCTGAGCTCCATGACCATGGATTAGTTTTAACGCTTTCATTACACCCGAGCAACGCCGGGCTATCCTGCTAGTGAATTTATATCTCGCTGTCTAATCCGTTGTATCGGTTGTTTGATTTTCAGCAGACTTCCCGTTTAGTTTTTCTATGCGTTTTTCGGCTGATAATGTATATAGGCATTCATTTGTTTTGTCTGTTTCGTAGGTATTATTTAATTTCGTAGGTATTATTTAATTTCGTAGGTATTATTTAATTTGGAATTCGTTTGTTGCTGATTTGCGAAGGTTTTTATGTCAACACTTGTCGTGGTTGCTAAATATACGTTAGATTCTTTAAGAACGGAGTCAGTAATTGTTGGTAATGTCATATAGTGCTTTTGCCGTGTGTCTATAGTTGATACAATTTTTAGCATGATTACCTCGATGTATTTCCGAAGTAAAAAATTAAGCATTTTTTTAAAATTACAGTGGCAATCGCCACAAGAAATGTATCAGAGAAAACCTCAAAGATTTCAATAAAAGATTTTATGAACACAAAAGAGACTTTTTTTTTTATAAAACAACGCATTAAATGCTCACCTTAACAAGACTGACAAGAATTTTGATTGAAAAGATGCTACGCTAATTAGAACAATTTAATAAGATGAAAATGTTTAGAAAGTGTTTTAATAGTTCGATCATCTGTTTGTGCCCAGGTTTTTACAACGTTTCACTTTCTTGTCCTATCTTCTATCGTCACAATGCTTCATAGTAACAAATTAAATTGAAATCGGTAAGTTATATATGTTGCGTATTGATTCGGGATGTGCGTTGTGGTGCAGTGGATATCGACTCAGAATGACAAATCGGGGTGCAGAGTTCGAATTCCAGTTGAATTCCTTACATTTACTTACGCACAAATACCCTTGAGACATGATCGCCCAAAGTGTATATCATGTATGGCACTTAACTGACTGAAATTGATTCGAGGAAGAATAGACTAGATCTAAAATTAAAGTTCTTCTCTGCTTTGCTGATAAAAAACGTCGCCACGGATATATACAAATACAGAATTTTTTTTATTATTATTCTCTTTCATTCAGTAACGAGTGGTCGAGTCGGGGTTTAGTTGACGGTAGGCACACGCACTTCTCAAATTGTAAAACTGACTATCTGTGACAGCTAACGTCACTTAAATAATTGTCCCCATTGACGCCTGTAACTTCCGGTACCTCCGTACCATCTTGACCTCTTTGACCTTCATTAGACAAAACAAAATTTACTAGATGAACAACTGTGTTTACAGCGACATCAGTCATTTAAATGCCATACGTGATATACGCTTTGAGCGATTATATCTCGAAGGAGACATGATTGACTGGGTAAAAGATTATCCCGCAGTAGGTTGCCATTGCCTTCTGCGGTAGACTGGTTGCCAGTCAAGGCTACAGAACACAATCTATCATATTATTTAACCCCTAACTGGAAGGAAGAGACGGATTAATACCGTTCACAAGGGTATTTGCGCGTAAGTGAATGCAAGGAATTCAACTGGAATTCGATATCCACTGCACCACAACGGTGCAAAATACACTTCTTGACAACATTCTATCATTTTCACTGCCAATCATGCAGGACTGACTCCCAATGGTATTCCACACCGACTAAGATATTAAACAACGTCGAGCCAAAACACACATTAAAAAAATAATTTAAACCTCTCAAAGTATCTCGTTCCTGCGCATGTGTAGTCGCATCAAAATAAAGATAGACTTATACCGACAAAGTCCTAAAGAACGAATCGCGTCACACGAACATTCTTTCATATTGTTATACTTCTTTATCTTTCTCCTAATATATATATATATATATATATATATTTAACATACAACATGTGTTAGCACGTGCGATACCCTGTCTTCATCAGCCGCTGACCAGTGGTGATGTCACGGTGGCTATGGCAGGACTGCCACTCCTGGCACCACCAGCAGCATTTGCCACCAGGCAGGCTATGAAGATAAACTCGTTGATTGCCGCTCTTGTACATTCTCGTACTGTAGTAAACAAAACGTTCCTCTATGAAGCCCGTATTGGCAATGAAAATTTCCTGAACACGTTTGTCGTTATTAACACACTCGTTGAGGAAGAAAAAACGACAATGTATATATATATATATAGAGAGAGAGAGAGAGAGTGAGAGAGAGGTTTATGCCGACTTTGAAGTTTTTTGAGTACACCGTTATGATGCCCCTACTCAACGGGACTAGGTTTCAACTCTTTGCATTAAAACTATCAACACTCCACCCTCATGGAGAGCAGTTTACGATTAAAAAAAAAACCGAGACGAATTCAAAAGAACTCAATGTTAAATTCATTTATTTAATTTAATAAAGTAATATAATTTAGAAAAGATTTTTGATTTACTACAATTTCAATGGTTAATACATAACGCATAATGATGCAATTATTGCGGCTCGTCAGACCCAAATGGTACAACAGTTGATCCTCAAAATATCCCCACCCACCAAAAAAATTTTACACAGACGATATCCATATTTAGAATAGACATTTGTAACGGTAATTTACAAAAAAATTGTTGCTCATTTAAAAAGAACCCCAATGAATAGAAAAAGGCAAGAATAAAGAAAAAGTAGACGATTGAAAGAAGAGAAAAAAGAAGAGAAAAAAGAAGAGAAAAAAGAAAAAAGATAAAAAAAGGACAAAGAAATAAAATAAAAAGAAAATTAAACAGTACCCAGAGAAATAAAATGTTAACTTCAGGTATCGACATAGCGTCTATAACAACTCGTCTGCTTTCTTGGAAAAACATGACGTGGAAAATTTAACAGGAATTTAGTTTCAAATATAATGGGATATATTTCATATGCGGTGAAATATGTATTACCCATTCAAATTGTAGTATATATATATAATTTGTAAACTGACGTTTTACAACTTCAAATGTAATTTTTAGTGGATACCCATATTTGCATAGACCCCTTTTAATTCGGCCAAAAACAAAATGGGTCAAAGAATAGATGCCCTATTTCATCCTTGATTGGAAATCATGAGTTATCTCCCTCTAACCCTGCAAGTTAATTTAACACCACTGATCTAGCCTGGTATTGAACTCACAAATCTTTGGATCAAGTCACAGGAACTAACCAACATATTCACTGAGCCATGTGTGTTTAAATAACTTGCAGATTTAGAGTTAGAGGGTCCGGTTTTCGCAGCTCTCGAGCCGGTGCGTACCCACCGTCCGCACCAAGTCCCCAAGGTGTACAGCCTCTCGTCGATGGAAGGGAAGTCGGCAAAATGGATCCGTACCTTCGGAAGAAGGATTGGGTCCGAGGACCGGGTCGGTAGGGCCGTGCCCGCGTGAAGCGAAGAAATGGTACGGGGCTGTAGCGTTCGCTCCCTTCGCGCTTTGCGGCGCGAGTTCAAAGGAATGAGGATGATATACCCCAGTGATTGTAATAAAGAGTTCAGTTCGAAATTCCTACCTGAAGAAGGCCAGAGTGTACAAAGGCTGAAACGTCGTAGAAATGACAACAAAACGAACTTTTGGGGTTTGTGTAAGTGTCTACTTTTCTGAACATAAGTATGTAAAATCTCCCCAAATGTTCTATATATCCGAACACTTATGACTATACTATTAGCCATTATCAAATATCTTTTTTTATTTCTATATTTCTATATTTTTATATAAGAGATGGTTATATTTTGTTATTTTTTTTCCAAACATGATCAGAATATCACAGTTAATATTATTTAGTGTTATTATTATCAACAATAAACACAATGTGCTGACTGTGTTTGGAAAAAATAATTGCCATCACTATAGATTCAAATAAAAGATAATCTCCAAATTCAGTTTATAAAATGGAGGACTAAATTAAATTGTCGTTTAAATTAAGCAATAATAACAAAAATCACTGACATATCCCATTGTAACAGATATAGTTACCAAATTTAAATGTCTTGGACCTGGTTATAGTTTCAGCAAGAATAACACAAAATGATCAAAATACGAAATAACGAATATATATTAAACACGGCAAAATACAACAGTTGGAACTTTGTTATAAGAGCAATATTACGGGTTAGTGTAATACTGTAATTCAACCCTCGAACTGGGACTCGTAATGGTCGTTACGGTATCAGTGTTCGCTTTATTTGTGTAAAATCTTTTGTACAATAAAGACTGAAGCTGATGATGGTTCGCCTGAAATAAGCCTATACTTCCGATTTACTATGAAATAACGTGTCTGCCTTAATTTTTCTTATATTCGCTCTATATGTAATTATATACATATATATTTAAAGCTCTCTTTGAAAGTTATCAAAGCACTGTATGTACAGGATCTTCCTTTGGATTCTTCAATATCTACACCGCATGTTGATATATATATATATATATATATATATATATATATATATATATATATACGTACCAACAATAAAGTAGCACTAATAAAGACTAAAGTCCGAAAAACTAACGCTAACAAATCAGTAACGTAAATTGTCAACAACCCAACAAGGACTACCACGTAGGTTAAAAGGGAAGAAAAAAAAGAAACAAACAAAGCCCAATAACAAAGAGTCATGGGCTTGTTTGAAAGAAGAAAAAAACAAGACGAAAACCTTAACAGCAAAAGCTCAATACAAAAGTACGAAAGTAGAGCAAAAATACAATAAACTAAATCTAAAAGTGACCCAAACGCCGACCGCGGTTTCACTCAACGGATCGTCAGGACATGGCTTTGTCCTGATGATCCGTTGAGTGAAACCGCCGTCGGCGTTTGGGTCACTTTTAGATTTAGTTTATTGTATATATATATATATATATATATATATATATATACAATAAACTAATATATATATATATATACAATAAACTAATATATATATATATATATATATATATATACAATAAACTAATATATATATATATATGTATATATATATATACAATAAACTAATATATATATATATACAATAAACTAATATATATATATATATTTATATATATATATATATATATATATATAAGCGATTTCTGGTTTTAGAACCATTTATTATGACGAAACAGAAGAAATAATATCAGGGAAATACTTCAAATGCACCAGTAAGGCTATATAATATTCGCTACTGATGGTTCTTCTCAAGGTATTCAATGAAAAATTATCTTGCGCATCCCAAAATGCGGCGGTCAAAATATTGCTTGCTGAGATTTTAGTCTATGGTCGCTTTGGACGGATTTCAGCTGCTGTTGTTCACTCAGCTGACTGCCGATTTAACTCCGGTGTGAAGTGGTGGATCCATGTTTCATCAGTTGTCACATATTTACGTAAACCTTCTTCTTGTTGCGTTAAAACAGTTGCAAACAATGCTCCGAATCGTCTACATGTTGTTGTTTTTGATCGACTTTGAGCACCCTCTATGAACACAGCTTTCTCACTGACAAATATTCATGCAAAATGGTGAATACACTGCCTTTTGATATGTTCAACTCCCCTGCTATCTCAAGCAACTTCAATTTACAATCGGCCTCATGGATTTTGTGGATTTTTTTTTTCCGGGACAATTGCAGGTTTTGGGTGACTTGAGCGTTCAGCATCATTTGTGTCTGTAGGACTGCGTTTAAATCCAGCATACCACCTCTTAACCGTTGTTTCAGACGAAACTGAATCCGAATAACACTTATCAAGCTATTGTTTTGCTTGAATAGTATTTTTATCATCAGAAAGCAATGCTTTATCAATACACGAAATTTAGATTTTTCTATTGTTTTGGAAATTTGCAACAGTAACTTCACTTAAATAACTATAATTTGTAAAATAATAAATCGATTAGGCCCAATTTTTGTCACGTCCCTTATGAAGGTTAGAACTTCATAAAAATCATATGGTTTTTTTTTATTAGTTGCGTTATCTATATATAAGGCCCAGGACGTATTGAGTGATATGTTATATATATATTTACGCTCTCACACCCTAATTGAGCACTCTGGAAAAATAGTAGACTTTGATAAACAGTAGCTACTCTGGCATGTACGCATCGCTCATTCAGTGAAATGAATTAGATCACACTAGCTATTGGGCGCGTATAATGATATGTGCTAAAAAGTCTGCCTACTTCCACCGAACGCCCATAGTCCAGGGGTAGAGTCGCCGACTGACGCCATTTCGGTCGGGTTTCAATCCTAGGTAAAAAATCAATCGGAGTCTAACCGTACTGATGAGCTGTGATACGGCGAAACAGATCTGTCTGCGGATGGCAATATATATATATATATATATATATTGTCATCCGCAGACAGATCTGTTTGACGTAATATATATATTATGTCAAACGTTATTTTGAGTAGATGCACTTATTCCAGTGTGATTTTTGCTTGGGAGATTTTCGTAGCCGAGTGATCAAAACGGGCCGGACTAAGCAGTAGTTCTGCCTACAAAGGGGCAGGCAGATTCGAGTGCTTGCGGAAGAGACATTTTCGCTATTAGCATTTCTCCACAATATGGGCGTATAGACGAAATATGTCTAAATTAAGTGGACCGTCTACTCTAATACGAATATCAACAAAAATATCGTTTGAAGTAATGATCAAACACAAACCTGCATCTATCTATCTATCTATCTATATATATATATGTATATATATATATATATATATATATATATATATATATATATATAGTGAGGTGAATTAATAGTATAATATATGAAGGTGCACAGATAGATAGTATTATTATTCAGGTGTTAATAAAACAGTGCTGAATGTATGAACAGAGCTGTATTATACATATATATGTATATTAATAAATATTCCTATTATCCTACGTCTATGGCACGACTCGTAGTTTCATGCGTTATGCAATCATCAAGTGCATATTTCAAACTAACAGTTTCATATATATGAATTTACGTTCAGTCGATGTTCATGGTAATTAAATCTTTTAGCTAATGCTGTTTTAATAAAATGTTTAAAATTTTAAATATTCTGAGATTACATGTCGATAAAAAATTTAAATTTAAATTTAAATTTAAAATTTAAAATTAAAATATGAAATAAAAAATATTTAAAATATTAAAATGCAGGGAGAAAGAATCAAAGGGGCGTAAATCATAAAACGTAATATAGATGATGTTGAGTTGTGACGCTTGGTGCTAAGATTGCTGGTTTCTTTTTTGTTTTTTTTTTGGTGGGGGGGTATTCGTGGTTTACTGATAAAAAGTTTTTTGGCAATCTTTGTTGTAAAGTTCTCGATATAAAGAGAAAGACAAATATGGGTCCTGTACGAAAATTCTCAGTCAGCATAACCATGCTCTCTTAAGTGATAAATTCTCTACATTAATCCGAGATATATATATATATATATATATAATTTTAGATTATTACAATGGGTAACACATATTTTACCGCGTCCTGATGTTATTATCGCGAACCGTAAATGAAGTAAATAAATGAATTTAACATTGAGTTCTCTTGAGTTCGTCTCTATCGGAATTTACCTGGATTGTATACCAAGTGTGGTATGTTATATATATATATTGTAATTTCGTCATCACAATGGTTTATTAAAAACATTATCTCACTACACAAAATATTAAATGTTTCAGAACAATACTGTTCTTTTTCAGATGATAAGGTTTTAAAATATCACCTATTGTGTCGTGATATAATGCGTTTATAAGGCATTGTAATGACGAAATTACAATATTGCTTTGTACTGAGCAGTCTTTATAAAAGTAAATGCATGAATAGTGGATTTTAATCTATTTATTCTTAACAGTCAGTTATATATATATATATATATAATATTAATAAATATTATATATAATAATATAAATATTATATATATTAATATAATATTAATAAATATTCACATCTCTATACATCATATATCGAGCACTGTTTTCAATTAATGTTTTGGACGGGAAAAACATTTTTTTTCCTCGTTCTGTACTCACTCAGATATATATATATATATATATATATATATATATATATATAGGAAAAACTATTAAAAAGTTGTAAGTTTAAAAATGTATTTTACATATATATATATATATATATATATATATATATATATATATATCAGCATGCAGTGTGGGTATAGATAAATCCAAAGATGTATCCTGTACATACAGTGGTAGGATAACTCTCGAATTCGTGTAAAATCCTCTGTACAATTAAGACGGAAGCTGATGATATGCCTATATTTCCAATTTACCTTGAAATAACGTGTCTGCCTTAATTTTTCTTATATTTATATATATATATATATATATATATATATATATATATATATATATAGATGTGTGTGTGTTTGTGTGTGTGTGTGTGTGCGTGTGCGTGTGTGTGTGTGTGCGTGTGTGCGTATGTGCGTGTGTGTGAATGTGCGTGTGTGTGTGGTGTGTGTGTTGCAAAAATCAAGATAAATTAAATATATATTTGAAATAAATATATCCGAGATGTTCAATGAAATATGTGATAAAAATATTTCACCAATTATATATATATATATATATATATATATATATATATATATATATATATATATATATAATGTGTTTTGGTAAGAGATTTGTGTTTGCTTGTGTGTAAGGAGTGTGTTTGTGTGCGTGTGTGTGTGTGTGCGTGTGTGTGTGTGTGTGCGCGCGCGCGTGTGTGTTTATTGGTAGACACCATCTCTAGTCAAATAACGTTTTTCTTAAAAGCCGTTGTTGTGGTCAATCTATTTTAGATGCTCCATCAAGTTGGTCGTTTTCAGAAGCTCTCTTTATCGAACAAACACTGCTACACCGAGATCAACATTTCCCTCCATGTCAGCACACGTGCACGTTTACACACATTTATTAGAACAAAATGCACATGCGCACACATACAGATACCATCTCATTTTTCCATCTCGATATCAACATGTATGGCGGGCTGAGTTATCCCAACAGAGACGTTCCTCCCGACCTACTGCTGTATTTCTTGAGCAAGCCAAATGTAGATAAAGTCCACGTTCACGAAGCACGCAGTGGGCATCGAACCTATGCTCAATCATTTGCGAAACCAGACCGCTTTTAAGCTGCACATCCACACACGCACATCACATCGATCTGTGTAATTGAAAGCATCAAATCAGCCGGCCTACCCGTGTCCTCTTCGTCTTTCTTGCCTGCCGACCACTCCTTCCTTCCTTGCCTTATCTTATCAGCCCCCGCACAGGCTGTCTAGCTTTAGGTCTCGTGTCCTCAGAGTCATCGCACCAACAACCTCTCCCGGTGCACCCATCTCGGACAGTTGCCCAGCCCCTCTCACCCGGCTTTGGTTCTTCTGTGCTCTGCTAGTCAAGTAAACTAAGTCAGTAACTTCGTTGAATGGCAGGGTTTTACGCCGCCATCTGGCTTGGCTTCGGATCAATAGGTCTCTCACGTCTTCTTTGCCAAGGACAGGCGTACACACGGACACACAGAAAGACGGACAAATAAAGAGAGACAGTCTCGGCAAAGAAAAGAGAGAAATAGAGAGAGGTTAGTATATATTGATACACAGATGCACAACACACCCATGCAAACATACACGCGCCTAACTTGCTTGACGCAGGAAATGAGCAGAAACACTTTGTAAAAGAAGGATAGTTTTCACAAAGATACTTTCATATACAGAGGGAAGTGAGAAAGATAGGGTTACATCTCTTCGTCTTTCATACATCAGAACAAGTGCAATCAGTTTTATTCGCTGGTACACGCTCGTCAATTCAAACAGAATCACATACGGATAGGTTTTTATACCATATTTTCCTTTTTTTTTTTCAATGACTAGTTGTTAATGCAATTCGTGATATCAAAGGTAGGATTTATTGTGCATGCGCGTGAAACTTTTCATTTATTCCGATCATTATATACGCATATAATGAAAAGTCGAATTATGATGGCAAAGAGGAAGAAATGTGTTTTAGTTGTGAAAGAGATATATGCAACTCCTGATGCAACTCCTGATGCAACTCCTGATCCGGTATACGCAAATATACTCTTCAACGCTTTTTTTCTTCACAAAAATCATTTATCCGATTTTAAGCCTATTATCGTTCGCTTTCAATATAGATGATGCCGTGCTAAAAAGTTATTAGCCCAACACATATCACAAATTTTGACCAAATTCTTAACCATCAAATATTTTTGAGGGAATTCTTTATCTAGTCGACAGATAATAAATAGTTGCTCGTATACAGTGGTACAACTAAGTCTGTCAGTATGGGTCAAATGAAAAACATAATATACATTTGAGGGATGACTCTGACGTGCCAATAGTCATACGAGTATCGTATAGAATCTAATCTAGTCGACGAAATATGGCATGGTCTCAATTCGGAAGTCCTATGAATAAGCATTATGATGGCTCGATACATTTATAAAGGATCAGACGTGTGAATAAACTACTCCACCACGGCCCGTTATGGCACACAATTGTTCGAAAGTCTGTAGAACTTTGACCCGATGACACGATGCAGCAATGACACTTCCTTCTTGAGGCACATGTTATTTATGAATGGATGAAAATGGCCACAAAGCTTGAACAAACGCAAAAGCATTAAAGAACACCGATTATCTTTTATAGTTTCAATTCATAACTGATGTTCATGTCTTCATGTGGGTTGTGATACACCCAGACTCTGCTATCACCCAGAAATAATTAGAATTGTCACATCATTTCATTCCGCATGTTACAAAAACTAGAGAGTGTAGTTAGGTACGTTTCCTAACTTCCGGGGAGGTGATGTGTTCATTAGCGTTTAGTTAACAAGAGAATGCTATCGCCTTTTTGATTCCATATCCCATGGAAGCTAAAAAAATTTAAAAAAATAGAAGATGAACTACAATACTCATCTATTAACCACTGGACTCTAGCTCTCTCCCCACCCCGTATATCCTTCCCTTTCTCTCCACCTATGTAACTGTCATCACACCTGCATTCTCATCTTTCTATTGCTCCTTGCTGACTGCTTTATACTCCTCACTCTTTTCTAATTAATCTTTTTACAATTATGTAGCCCCCTCTCCCGTATATCAGTGACATTTCCGCCTTGCTCGGGGTGAAATGATTGAAAAAAATACTAAACTGTTTGATATATGAGTTTGATAACTTGTACATTTTGGAGTAGATAGATCTATCTATCGCCCGGTTCACACTCCACCCACGTCTATTGAACAGGTTAAGAGGCTCAACGCTTGTTTCCTGTTTAGGATGTGGTTTCCGGCTTTCTCTTTTCCAGTCTTCTCACTTTGTTTTTTTTTTCAATTGGAGTAGATAGATCTATCTATCACCCGGTTCACACTCCACCCACGTCTGTTGAACAGGTTAAGAGGCTCATCCCTTGTTCCCTGTTTAGGATGTGGTTTCCGGCTTTCTCTTTTCCAGTCTTCTCACTTTGTTTTTTTTTTCAATTGGAGTAGATAGATCTATCTATCACCCGGTTCACACTCCACCCACGTCTGTTGAACAGGTTAAGAGGCTCATCCCTTGTTCCCTGTTTAGGGTGTGGTTTCCGGCTTTCTCTTTTCCAATCTTTTCACTATTACGTAGCCCCCTGCACATCAGTGGCGTTACCACCTTGCTCGGGGTGATACGATTAATATATATATATATATATATATATATATATATATATATATGGAGGTGATCAGGAACAGACGATTTTAGCCAGCCTCCTCTGTTGCTGGTGATTAAAGATTCGTGGTCGCTCAGTGCGCTGTCTACGTTGAGCAGTAATGTTTTCTATCAATTATTCTCCGCACACAAGTGACCCCGTCGTTCGAGGGATATCAAATATCTTCCCAATCTCAAAAATGAAATGTCCGTCTGGCATCCATGATAGTACTCTCCTAGATTTCCGATAATTAGATTAATTTAACGTGGCTAGATTTTATCGCACCCGCGGTGCGGTTGATGCCCACTCGCTATCATCTGATCTAGATTTTAGAAGATTAAACTAAGCTAAGTAAATAACACTGCGCCTAGATATGATCAGTAAATCAGTAATCAGGGAGATCTTTACTAGATTACCCAAACTTGTGTAACCTTCTTCCGTAAAAGCTTAGTTTTACTCACTGGGTCAGTTGTGAACACACACTCTCACCTCGAGTGTACGATCCGGGTAACAGCTATGATAATACCCGCAACGCACACTATGCGGCACGGGTAACAGAAAGGATTACATCCAATCTAGCCAGGCCAAGACCAAGAGAATTTAGGATGTTGTAGATCATGCAATCTAACTCGTTTACAGAGATTTATTTTTTGTTTTTTACTTCATTTAGTTTGATTCATATTTGATAATAAAAGAACGGCAAAGTTTTCGTACAACGTACTGCAGTAGTCTTAAATGTTCATAGTCTGACTATGAAGGATTGATGCTAAAACTGTGAAACCCTACATTTTTTTATGATCATATCGCCCCCAAGCAAGGCATTTAACTGCCACTGTTGCGCAGGGGGTTACATAGAAGGAATTTTATGAAGAGTGAGAGGTTGCAGGAGGTGTCAGGAAGAAAGTAGGAAAGGGAAGAGAGTACTGATGAGAGTGGGGTGGACGAGGAGGAATGTTATGAGGAGTGAGAGGTTGCAGGGGGTGTCAGGAAGAGAGTAGGAGAGGGAAAAGAGTACTGATGTGAGTGGGGTGGATGTAGAAAAGCATGAGAGGATGTAAGCTAGTGTGACAGGAGATGACTATTGACTTTACATTTAAATTCTTGGAGATTGTAACTGTCAGGAAAGCAAGTATGCGGAAGAGAATTCCACAGGCGGGAAGTGCGAGAAAAGAAGCTGATGGAGTAGAATTTGCGTTTACAATTTATTGGCTTCACAGTAAAATGGTGGAACCTAGTTGCGAATCTTGTGGCTCGAGGAAATTCGTATATAGGGGGTACCAGTGAGTGCATTAATTTCAAATCTTCTTTTTAATAACTTTATTATTCTGCTCCGATGAACTTAGCTCACTGGTGCCGCCTATACATAAATTTACTCGAGCCACAAGATTAGCAACTAGATCCCACCCTTTTACTGTGAAACCAATAAAATGTAAACGCAAATTCTACTCCAGCAACTTTTTTTCTCGCACTTCCTGCCTATGGAATTCCCTTCCATTTATTTGCTTCCCCGACAGCTGCAATCTCCAAAAATTTAAATGCAAAGTCAATAGTCATCTCCTATCTCACTAACCTCCATCCTCACTCTCATGCTCCTTTCTCCGTCCACTCCACTCTCATCAGTATTCTCATCCTTCTCTTACTTCCTGACACCCCCTATAACCTGTCACTCACTCTCATAACTTTCCTCCTATGTAAAAACAGTGGCAGTAAAATGCTTTACTTCGGGCGATATGATTATAAAAAAATTATATAAATTTATATTCCAGAGCATGTAAATAAATCTAAAAGATATTCATGTGTAGCTAATCAGTATTTCATCGGCTGGTTGATTAGTTTTCTACGGCTTATCAACAGACAATAAATGATTTTGTAAATATAAAGTGGGGGATCAATTTTATATTACAATCAATAGATAAATTGATCCCTCCTTTATGGCCATCCTTTTCTTACCCACTTCTTGACACCGCTGTAACCTGTCACTCTTTTTCATAACTTTCCTCCTATGTAACCCCCTGCACAACAGTGGCAGTACAATGCCTTGCTTGGGGGCGATATGATTATAAAAAAGAATTTCTATACACGTATATTCCAGAGAATGTAAATAAATCTCAAAGACATTCATGTGTAGCTAATCAGTATTTCATCTACGGCTTATCAACAGACAATAAATTATTATGTAAATATAAAATGGGGGATCAATCTTATATTACAATCAATATATAAATTGATCCCTCACTTTATGGCCATATAAAAAAATTTATTTATAAAAAAATTTATTTATAAAAAAATTTATCAACAGCAGAAATAACGTAATCATCACTGCGACACTGCTTCTCGGCAAACTGTTATTTTTATGTTGTGGAACAGGTGTTAATTAAATCAAGACGACAGGGCGAGTGATCAAACATTTCAAAGCTACAGCTATGCACTGCAGCAATTTGAAACCAAGCACTTGAGTGCCTTAGCATTGTCCAAAATGAAAGAAGACCCCTTTCGTCAGTTTTCCTAGGCATTTGCCTCTTGATAGCCTTTAGTAAGTCCCTAGTAAAGGGGCATATTACTCTCCATTGATAATGTGGCCCTTTTGAAGATGAACAAAAATGCCTTTTGATTCTCAAAAAATGAGGCCATCAATTTCCCTGTATATGAAACGACCTTAGAAGGAGCAGGTGAGAAGGGAACTTCATTGCATGTGATATCTCTGAAGGGTTGTCTTTGGTTTTAAGTGATGAAACCAACACTCATCTTAGGTTAGAAAACATCCAAGGGAACCACATGGATCTGCCTAAAACAATGTCAGATTTACTCATAACGGGATCAGCTTTACGTACTTGATCAGGTGTCAAAAGACGTGAAATTCACCGAGCAGAAAGCTTCATGCGAAATTCAATGTGCAGAATATTCTGCTCTTTCTTTCACAGGGTTTGCTAATAGCTGTGGCTGTTCAGCTTTTAGACAACCGTCTGTCATCCATCACCGGATGGGGGAACACAATATTTTCGTCAGTGGTGGCAGTCGCAAGACCTCCAGATCTTTGGTTATCTTCAAGACTCTTCCTTCGTTTACTAAATGCAGCTGCCAACGTTTACACTGTTGATCATCCGCTAATGTATTAAGCATGTCAACATGACTGTGAAAGAATGATGCTAGAACTGTGAAACCCTACATGCATTAATTTCAAATATTCTTTTTAATAAATTATTCTGCTCCAAAGAACTTAGCTCACTGGTTCCCCCTATAGATGAATTTATTCGAGCCACAAGATTAAAGTGATTTGGTTGGTTGTTTTGTTTTTATGGCATATCATGGCAGGTCATTTATTGCCAACTAAATTTTTATTTATTTATTGCTGGCAATACCTTTTTCTTTCAACAATTTATTGTTATTTTTATATAGGTTTTTGTGTCTACTGATACTTTTTTCTTTTCCGAGTATCAAGATTCATTGGGATTTGTTTTTAAGGGCAGGGTCCTCAAGTACTACCCTGTTATTTAACCCATAACTGGAGGGAAGGGACGGATTAATATCTTTCCCAAGGGCACCAGTGCTTAATTGAATATAGGGTATTCAGCTGGAATTCAAACTAAGCTCACCGATTTCTCTTTCCGAGCCGATATCCACTGCACCACAACGCACATCCGTCACTAAACGCTTACAGCACCTGGTATTCCAAAGCGGTCACCCATCTAAGTACTGACCAGGCTCAACGTTGCTTAACTTTGGTGATCGAGCGAGAACCGGTGTATTCAACGTGATATGACCGTAAGCCGGATTACACTGAAGCCAATAATTGTAAACGCAAATTCTACTCCATCAGCTTCTTTTCTCGCATTTCCCGCCTGTGGAATTCCCTTCTATTTACTTGCTTTCGAGACAGCTATAATCTCCAAGAATTTAAATGTAAAGTCAATAGTCATCGCCTATCTCACTAACCTACATCCTCTCTCTCAGGCTCCTATTTCCGTTCATAACACTCTCGTCAGTATTCTCATCCTTCTCTCACCCACTTCCTGACACCCTCTATAACCAGTCACTTTCTCATAACTTTCGTCCTATGTAAACCCTCCTGCAAAACAGTGGCAATAAAATGCCTTCCTTGAGGCGAAATGGTTATAAAAAAAAATAAGATTAGCAACGAGGTCCCACCCTTTTACTGTGAAACCAATAAAATGTAAACGCAAATTCTACTTCATCAGTTTCTTTTCTAGTACTTCTCACCTGTGGTATTTTATTCCATTTACTTGCTTCTCCGACAGCTACAATCTCCAAGACCTCCAGATTTTTGTTTATCTGCAAAGCTCTCCCGTTCCTTCTTAAATGTAGCTTCCAATTTTTACACGGTTGATTACCCACCCAGCATTACTTCTTTATAAGCAACATATGAACTTTCAGTTCACCCTTGTACAATACCCATTGATTGAATATTTTGATCATTTTATTTTTTGAGATTTTTAGCTCGTCGTCAGTGCGTTAAACATGTAAGTCGTTAAATGAAAACGAGCTTATATATGGGATTATAACTTACATTGAGGTATGATACAAAATAAACGATTGCCAAAGAATGTTATAAACCGTAAAAGAAGTCTGACACTAAATAATATTCTGTATAGCATAGTTAAGTTTAACTGTTTACAGTCTGGTCGACATTCAGTGGTAACTGTATTCAGTCAGTTAATTGTCATACGTGATACACGCTCTGGGCAAAAGATTATCCCGCAGTACGTTGCCATTGCTTTCTGCGGTAGACTAGTTGCCCGCCAAGGCTACAGAACCCAGTCTGTTCTATTATTTACCCCATAACTGGAGGGAAGAGATGGATTAATACATTTCCCAAGGGTATTTGTGCGTAAGTAAATGCAAGGAATTCAACTGGAATTCGAACTCGGCACACCGATTTGTCGTCCTGAGTCGATATCCACTGCAACATTTACGATGTTATCTCAATTATCTGTCTGTATTTCTGAGATAAGGTATTGTAATTATTTACACTATTTACATACGTCATACTGTTATACTCGACTTTATTGCCATATCCACGACGTTTCGGCCATTGTGTGCTCCTACTTTCATCCTGTGATATACTTTCGAATTTCAAAGCGAACCCTTTATTTAGTGCACATGGGTATATTTTTCTAATTCTATGTGACATGCCTTTTCTGAATATCTCAGTTTCAGTGAATTCTTTTTTAGTTATTCAGCTCTTCCTATTTTTGTCCCCTTTTGACAGGTATTGAACTCACAACATTTTGGTTCAAGTCACTTTTTTGATTATTCAACCAACGCTTTTATCCTCATGGGCATATAGAATTAGAAAAACCTGCTCCCGCAGACTACATAAGGGGTCCAGTTCGAAATTCGAACCTGAGGAAGGTCAGAGTGTACGACAGATGAAATTTCGTGAATATAGCAAAAGATATGTGGAAAACAATCCAAACCATGTAAATAGTTCTCGTAACTAGTTAAATTTTAAATATTTGGCTCACACGCATATTCACCTCATTCAATCTGACCCTCATTGGTCACACTTGAACTAGTCTAAAATATCTCAAGGCAATATGTTAGCGTTACGTTTATAGGTAGAGTATTGTAGATTGTTTTTGCGTTTTACCCCCGACACCCCCGTTCGGCTTTATGCCTGATTGTAAGCCTCTGACACTGTTTTATGTCCCTCAATATCTTAGAAATATTTTGCCTTTTTTCTACCTACGCTTCTGTAAGTTAGTTAAGTGCCATACGTGATACAAATTTAAGCATAATATCTGTTCCGATCCATGTCTGAATATGCAGGAGCTTTTTTTGCAGTAGTTTGACATTCCCTTCTGAGATAGACTAATTGCCAGCCAAGGTTAAAGAACCCAATGTGTTCTCTATTACACCCATATCTAAAAGAAGATATGGATTCATGTTTTTACCAAGGTTATTTACGGATAAGCGAATGCATCGAATTCAACTGAAATTCAAACTCGGCTCTCCGATCTGGTACCTATTATACCGTAACATCAGTCAGTTAAGTGCCATACGTGATACACGCTTGGGCGATCATGTCTCGAAAGAGACATGACTGACTGGGCAGAAGATTATCCCGCAGTAGGTTGCAATTGCTTTCTGCGGTAGACTGGTTGCCGACTAAGGCTATAGAACCCAATATGTCCTGTTATTTAACCCATAACTGGAAGGAATAGACGGATTAATACCTTTCCCAATGGTATTTTCGCGTAAGTGAATGCAATGAATTCGGCTGGAATTCGAACTCGGCTCCCCCGATTTCTCGTCCCGAGCCGATATCCAATGCACCACAACAACATACGCTAAAAATTGAACTGAATATAAAATTAAACTTAATAAAGAATAAAACATGTTCACAATTATAGGGTCATTTTTGTCCAAATCAGTGAATTTTGTTTCTCATGCTAAATTTTGTTACAGCTAAAAGATGTTTATTTCAGAATGCGCTTTCTGTAATTCTGTTAGGCCTTATCAAGGATGTTCATTAATTTTCCAAATTTTTGACTGAATATCTAGATATTTATTTAGATGTGGCCATAACTTAAAGAATTCTATGCGGATTGAATTAATTTGCAGCAAATAAGTTAACAATGGTTCCATAGTCAAGCACTAAATGAACGTCTATCTGAAACAGTTTGTTGACATATATAAAATACGGAAACTAAGAATAGTCGTTCTGAAATGTAGTCAATCTTTTAGAATAAAAGCTATTATGCCCTAACGGTATATGCATCGATACACTCTCTGATTACATACGACTAACGTGTTCAACAATTAAGTAATTACGCACTGGTCATCAGACCAATGAAAGAATTCCTAAGACGAAATGAACAGAAATATCCAGGGGTAGAGTCGCCGACTGACGCCATTTCGGTCGGGTTTCATTCCAGGGTAAAAAAGCAATCGGAGTCTAACCATACTGATGAGCAGTGATACGGCGAAACAGATCTGTCTACGTATGACAATATATATATATATATATATAGTCATCCGCAGATAGATCTGTTTCGCTATATCACAGCTCATCAGTACGGTTAGACATCCGATTGCTTTTTACCCAGGATTATTGGCAAAAATAAAAATAAATTTCCTTTTTACCAAATTTTATGATTCCACATTTTAGTTTCTTATTTTCCCTTCCCCCTCTACATTGTACACAAAAACTGTTTGCAATGTAAGGAAGTGAATTTACATCTCTTTTATAAAATAGCGTTTACTACCTGGTGAGACATTGTTCTTTAAATGTCGAAACAAAAAGTACACTTTTGTAGTTTGGAACCCTGGCGCAATTTGTAGCGAAATTCATAATCTTGTCAAATAGCTGAATATTTGATGCTTCGCCAGGGCTACCAAGGGTGTTTTTATTGTGACACCAACACTAGATGGGTTGCCTCCAGGCCCCATCCCGTTATTTAACCCATAACTGGAGGGAAGTGACGGATTAATATCTTTCCCAAGGATACCAGTGTTTAAGTGAATGCAGGATACTCAACTGGAATTCGAACTCGGCTCACCGATTTCTCCTTCCAAGCCGACATCCACTGCACCACAACGCACATCTGTCACTGAACGCTTACAGCGCCTGGTATTCCCAAGCGGTCACCCATCTAAGTACTGACCAGACTCACGTAGCTTAACTTCGCTGATCGAACGAGAACCGGTGTATTCAAGGTAATATGCCGTAGAGAACGGGAGTGATTATCACAGTGAGTTTTAGAGAGAGTGTGTAGCAGGAGTTGAGTAGTTGGACCGGTGTGTAGTTGGTCAGTAAGAATATAGACTTATTACCCGGATTTACTTCTTCTCTACAAGAGTATATATATTGATTCCTACTAACAGTATTACTAGTATTTCTGTATTTACTAACGACGTGTTCCAGGTTGTATATATTTTTCAATATAATTTACATTTTATCCATATCTGTTTTTGTTATTATTATTTTGTGTGGTTTCTATACAAGAATCCACAACACATCTTTTAAAAAATTATTCGTTTTTTAAGTTGAAACTCTTCAGCTTAAGTCTTACTGTTTTTAAGATAACTTTAATCTTATTTTACCCTAACAAACATTGTTTTTAATTTCTTTAATTTTTTCTTTTATTTTTTCTGATCAAACAAGTTTCTTTATTGTATTTTGTATTTGCTTCATCATGTATTATTACTTTATTATATTAAACATTCCAGGGTAATGTTTTATAATTTTAGCAAAATTAATTTTAATTTATAAATAACTCAAAATTTATGTTTTCATATTTGAACCAGTTTTTTTTATTGCATTTGAATTTTGTACTGTTAATTTCTTTTCAATTTTTATTTTATATTTACATTTCTTGCTAAATTTTGTTTTGCCACAAACCCTCCATTAATTCTGTTTAATTTTCTACAAGGAAAATATTCTGCTAGATTTCATCGTTAAAAAACAATACTGCCGACAAAAGTATGTTAGTTAAAAAAGATTTATTCAGGTCATCCACCAGATAAATGTGATACTGTAGATCTAAGAACAAAAATGACAAGGAAAAAGGATACGGGAGCTGATAATGGACAAAATATAAATAAAGAAGAATGTATGGCGCACCAGAAAACCAAGATAGTGCAGACAAAATGATTACCAATGCTGAGGCCGTAGAATTTCCCTTTTGACAGAAGTCCCTCCCACCAAAATGTATTATGAATATTGCGAATATTTGGGAGGAGAATTATGAGCACCTTGTAAAAAAAGACTGAATTTTGCAATAAACCTAAGAACTAATGAAAATTGAGAAACGAATTGTGTCAGTCTTCGTGATTGAAAAACATTCGCGCAAAATTTGTCGCTGCACGAAAGGCATGGCGATAAAACGACTGGAGCTGCGATAATCTGCCCGAGGGATGGAGATTTGTGGTCATGTCAGACGGGACATTTCTCTCTATCCCCCAACTGTTGGGATGTTGGAAATCCTGAAACTACCGGTCATTGTGACTGACCGCAGATTAATATACTGGAAGTGTGGAGAGACTGATCAACTCTCCTCTTCCTGCCTAAAGAAGAATTTCTCTGCAAGTCAGACCTCTATCTACCAAACCCCCTATCGGACCTCATTTGTAAATTTCACCTCCATGCCAGACTCCGAGACTGGTGTGGCCAAAACCTGGTTGGGTCTACCTCGCAGCCCACATTCCCCGAAAACTCTTTGTGCGCTACTTGTATATTTGTGGAGAATAAAAAGGCGAATGGATGGTTGCTAACAGAGTCAGACACAAGTACCAAACAGCGGGACATCAGCTATCTAAATACCCCAGGACTAAATACACAGTTACATTCACACCCACTTTACCAGTGTTAAGGACAACTCCCCGCCTCTTAAACTACTTCAATTAAAGAATGACACAAAAAAGTACGGCAGAAAGTAAAAAATAAAAACGTACACATAAATAAATAAATAAATAAATAAATAAGCGTCTTGAAATTAGATGAGAATCAAAGCAAAAATATTCATCAATCATAAATGACCGGTAGTTTCAGGCTTTCCAACATCCCAACAGTTGGGGGATAGAGAGAAATGTCCCGTCTGACATGACCACAAATCTCCATCCCTCGGGCAGATTATCGCAGCTCCAGTCGTTTTATCGCCATGCTGTTCTGTAGTCTAATGACAGCCTTAGGCAAATCGTCTGGCATCTTTCGACAAAACTTCCTTCAAACTATCCAGGTTGCCCAGTCTTCCTCCAGACTTCTCAGTTTTCCTCTAAATGTGATTGCATTTAATATCTCACCACAGATTATGAAATCCACCAGTAGACGACACTTTTCAACCCAGAACATAGTTTTCATCAATTTCTTCGTTAAACTTTGAATTTTTCAAGTATTTAGTAACAATGGCTTACAGCTATCCTGAAGACAGTAGACTGCGATTGGCGTGGCATTTTGATTGTAGAATATTGTAGAGGACAGGGAATCAAGAAATTAGGGTGGAGTTCCTCAGGTGTGGAGTTCAAGACAAGAATCTATTAGAACAGAAAATACGGTTGCATCGAGCTAGTTCAACAATAAAATGGCGTGTCTTACTTGCTGATCTTATAGTACGCTGAAATTCATGCGATGGAGGAACCAAGGAGGAAAGCTAATCAGAGCAATTGCCATGAAAAGAACGAGAAGTCACGTCACGGGGGGCGGGGAATTGACTGATGTCGTGATGCCAGGTCACGATCGATTATATTACAAACGTTTCTTTGTTTTCTGTCAAGAATCTCGACATACAAAGTAGCACTAGCAGATCAGCTATGGCGGCGATATTTAATACACGGGCGAAATGTCAGTCAGTTAAGTGCCATACGTGATACACGCTTGGGCAATCATGTCTCTTTCGAGACATGACTGACTGGGCAGAAGATTATCCTGCGGTAGGTTGCCATTACTTTCTGTGGTAGATTGATTGCCGACCAAGACTATAAAACCCAATTTGTCCTGTTATTTAACCCATAACTGGAGGGAAGTGATGGATTAATACCTTTCCCAAGGGTATTTGCTCATAAATGAATGCAAGGAATTTAATTAGAATTCGAACTCGGCTCCCCGAATTCTCGTTCCAACACGATATCCACTGCACCACAACGCACATCGAAATGTAGATTTATAAAAAAAGGTATATTCCTACCTCCACTACTCAAGCTGATGCAAAAGTAATATCCGTGGGCTGGAACTTATTTTTCAGTCAATTACTTTGGAACCGAAAAGTTTTCTACTTTTCTTTCAGAAATCTTATCACACCTTGCAGCTGAATGTGAGAGTTACCTTTACGTCAAAATATCTATACGCTCAATATTTAGGCTGTTCCGGCTGTTACACTATTCATAACATCACGCACTCCCGTTGTTTTTACTTTCACAATGTTTTAAATCAAGTTTAGACAAGATAGACAGACAGTCAGACAAGTTAGACAGACAGATAAGATAGATAATATAAGATCCACAGCTAGATAGATAGATAGATAGATAGATAGATAGATAGATAGATAGATAGATATTAACAGTAAGATAGATAGATAGATAGATAGATATTAACAGTAAGATAGATAGATAGATAGATAGATAGATAGATATTAACAGAGTGAGATAGATAGATAGATAGATAGATAGATAGATAAATAGATAGATAGATAGATAGCTATTAACAGAGTGAGATAGATATATAGATAGATAGATAGATAGATAGATAGGCACACAGAAAAACTCAATGAAACAGACGAATATCATATAACTCAGGCTGAAATGACTGCAAGTAAGATATTTGATTGAATAACTAATATTTCTATTCTTATTGGTTTTGAACATACTTTTCAAGATAGTTAATTTCTTATTTTCTATTTATTTTTAATTGGTTATGTGGTACGGCTGGTAAATCGTTTTCATTTATACCCATCTGCTTGTATTTCTTTAACACGTACAGATACAAACACGTTTCTTTTCCATTCATGTCGTGTAGAACTTAGTTACAGTTTCTGGAAGAGAGAGGCAATTACACTCATTCCCTCTGTCACGATGACTTGTAATTCTGTACCAGTATAATCATCTCACGGTTGCCAAAGTTTCATCTAACAAATTACAATTACAAAACTTTAATACAACTCGGGTTAGTATTTTATGCCACTTCCCATCATGTAGATGCGATAAGAAATCACCTACTCGAAGGTCTACGGCCATATCGTGTTGAAACATCGATTCCCGCTCGATCAGCAACGTTGAGACTGGTTAGTGCCTGGATAGGTAACCGCTTGAAAATACCTGGTGCTGTAAGCTTGGATATGCGGATGAATAATGGCTCGGAATTTTTTATCAAAGTGTTGAATTCCAATTCCAGTTGGCTTCGTTATATTCACTTACACGCAAGTTCTCTTAGAAAAATTATGGATCCAGCTCTTCTCCCCAGTAATAGGTTCATTAGTAAGACTTTTATCCCTAAAATTTTATTATCACCGCCACCCAGAAAATTTTACAAACTAAAAAAAGAGCTGGATTCATACTTTTTCTAAGAGTACTAAGAGCGGTTTTCAAGCGGTTTTACAACGTAGAAATTTTTTCTCATAAGAATCCATTTTGTACATTTATAAATCTACTGCCCATTTTACACATTTATAAATCTACCGTGCATTACATACTGCTGCCATATATTGTCGGGTGCTCTTGCTCTCAATGTCGATGTTCCCGACCAAATCCAAACAAGGATCTGTAAAGTAATCCGTCCTGACTTGGCATTTTGTCTTTAGCCTTTTTCTCGCTGACGCAATGCAGATTCCCTCTGTCTTTTCTACAAATATTTTCATGGAAAAATCGCTGACGAGCTTTTTTCCATGGTGCGCCGTCCACGTGAATGTAAGCGTGCTACTAGATTGGCATGTAGGTCCCACCCTTTTACGGTTGAAATAGTTAAATATAACTATTACTTCTACGTGAATTATTTCTTTCATCGCACTTCTCGCCTGTGGAATTTCCTTCTGTTTACTTGATTCCCTGATAGCTACAATCCCCAAAAGTTTAAATGTAACGTCAATTGCTATCTTCTATCTTCTTGAATCCCATCCTACTCTTATTCGTTCTTCGATATCCCTGTACCCAGTTTTTTTTCTCCCTGCACTAGTGACAGTCCCGCCTTGATTGGGGTGAAGTGATTTTTAAAAAAGTAAGGAGAATACGTTATACGTTTTTAATCGTATCACCCCGAGCAAGGCGGTAACGCCACCGATGAAAGAGAAAGCCTAAACAGAGAACAAGGGATGAACCTCTTAACCTGTTCAATAGACATGGGTGGAGTGTGAACCGGGCGATAGCTAGATCTATCTACTCCAATTGAAAATAAACCAAATCTTCATTAAACCTCCATCAAACCCAGCCCAAACTCTTTTGGTGCCAAGTATGTTTTTACATGTGTATTTTTAGTACAGTACGTCCATGATTACATGGAATTCCATTACCTGGACATGAAAAGACAAAAATTGAAATCATCTAAAAAATATTTGTAATTATTCAGAATAAACCCAAACTTAATATTTCATCTCTGATAAGCATTTTGAGAATTTAGAAATTTACACCAAAAATCTGATGAAAATGTTGATATACGCGACACGTAAAATAGCCCGGTTAATGTGGCATTCACAGAACAAAGTGAAAGTGAAAGTTAAAGTTATAAAATGAAACTGCAAGCAATTTACTTAACGAGCTTGTATAATTGTTTGTATAATTGTTTGTATAATTGTTTGTATAATTGGCAGCCCGGCTGCAGTCGCTCTCTCACAGACATGTCGTGGCTTCCCTGTGCCTCTTCTACAAGTACTTTCACCTCTTCTGTTCCACCGAACTTAGCTCAATATTGCCCTCTAGGTATGAATTCACACAAGTTACTAAATTGGCAACTAGGTCCCACCCTTTTACAGTGAAACCGATAATATGTAACCGCAATTTCTACTTTTTTCTCGCACTTCCCGCCTGTGGAGTTCTCTTCCATATGCTTGCTTCCTCGACAGCTACAATCTCCAGGAATTTAAATTTAAAGTCAAAGACATCTTCTATCTCACTAACTTGCATCCATTCGCTCAAGCTCTTTTCTTCATCCAATCTACCCCCATTACACCGGTATTCTCAT
>JBBBDQ010001267.1:265000-272500 GCA_037127315.1 Ascarosepion bandense | reverse complement strand
ATACATCTCTGTGTAAGAGTACGTGCCGTTGTTTACATCAGTGCAACCATACGTCTAGCTTATTGATCGATGGGCTTTGCTACTTTTTATATTCCAATGTGTTTTAAGTGGTTTATGTTCATCATTTACTGTAATCATGTCGTTTAGAGGAAGAATAGAAAAGCAAAACAGGTAAACACCAGCAGAAATAGTGTATATATATATATACAGTGTGCAGGTATTTTACGGTGTTAGATTGGATTGTGTGTCTGATCAAATGACGTCTCTCTCCAAATACTTTTGGAAATTAAAAAACGAAAATAAAACACCTAAAGTTAAATGGAAAATCCTCAAACAAGCAAGAACAGCTAAATCAATAAAGAATCATGTTTCCTTTGTCTTCAAGAAAAAATTGAAATCATTAAATATATGAATAGCAACAAGTTTTTAAACTAGAGGCATGAAACCACAGTAAACTGTAAGGACATCAAAGAACTAACCTTACAATCATGTTAAAAAATACTAACAAAGCCAGAGATAGGACCCCTTAGAAATTATACAACTTCATAGTACTAACAACACTCTTACACATACCACAAACCGGGATCTAATTTAAAAAAAAAAAACATTATAGAAAAAATCGATTTCCTAAATTCAAAATTAAGGTTAAATATACAAAATTAGATTAATTATAAAAACTGTGCTTAAATACACACATTAAATTTTACCTATTGCCTTAATTACAAACATACCTATTACCTATTTACTTATTACTTTAAATACAACATTAAATCTTACCTCCTACAAAAAATTCTACTTATTACGCACCCATTACCTCCTTATCTATTACCTTAAATATTAACATTAAATTTTACCTTTTACAGTAAATCTTACCTTTTATACACCACAAACTGTGATCTAATTTTAAATTTTAAATTTCATAGGAAAAATCGATTTCCTAAATACAAAATTAAGGTTAAATATACAAAATTAGATTAATTGTAAAAACTGTACTTAAATACAAAAATATTGTATAGTTGTACAAATAAGCGGTAAGTCCAATCCCACCACCCACCTCTTACACTCCCTACTCTGCTCCTCCAAGAAATCCAAAGGATAAAGTCTAATCGCAAAATCATAAAAGTTACAATCCTATCTGCTAATGTTAAATCTATCTACAAAATTACAAGACACTTATTAATCAACTATATTCACTACCCACACCACTTTCTTTAAAATTCAAATGGACAATTCACAAGACTTATTCCCTTATCACTAAGACTTATTTCCTTATCACTAACCCCTACCAACATCCCACACACAACTCACCAAATATGAGAAAAGAGGCTTTCCATTCCCGTCCACACTACCTGATGAGACATTGTAGTTTCAATGTCAAAACAAATGTACGATTTATAGTGGATATATAAAAGAAAATTGTACATGTTATAATATATATATATATATATATATATATATATATATATATATATATATATATATATATCATACAACCATGAATAAAAACAGTGACATTTATTTTAATCTAACAATTGCGCGTTCAAAAATTCCCTGCCACGTGAGCGTTCAAATAAAACACTGTTACAAGAGCGTTCTTAAAAAGAAAAGCGGTAAACGGTAAAATCAGTTATTAAACATCGCCTGAAGACACCACTCGTGGTAGAAACTTAGGTAGCGAAATGACTCGTTTAAAAATGGAATATATATATATATATATATATATATATATATATATATATATATATGTGTGTGTGTGTGTGTGTGTGTGTGTGTGAATAAAGATCGGTACCCACAGAAACCACAAATTGCTCTAAAAAGAAAAGACGTCATACTTATCTTATTTTTGCCAACGAAGCCCTTGAAAAAGTGTTGGCCGAAAGGTTCCTCAGGTTTTGGAATAAGTATGACATCTTTTCTTTTTAGAGCAATATATATATATATATATATATTCATTATATCTTCTATTATTATCTTTTCCCTGTTTTTTTTTTCTTGCTTGTTGCTACGAATTTTCTTTTCTTTTCCCATCTCCCTGAATGAATTTCCGGTATCTTTACTCACGCACACTCTCAGAAACCTTTCGAATTTTCCCATAATAAAACAGATAGCTGATGAAGCGAATTTATCTCGCTGAAATGATCATTTGATATATGTATGTTTCGAGGTTATATATTTCAAAAACTTATTTTGGCCCTGGAAAGAAATAATTTTAATTGCATTGTGTCCTCAGACTGGATCAGTTTTAATATTTATTGTTCAACAATATTAATAGGATCTCCTTTGAAATTTAGCCTACATACCACTTTCTTTTGTATATATATATATATATATATATATATAAACTTGCTACCACAGAGCATTAATACCGATTTGAAAAGCAGGATGGCATTTTTCTTAACCTTACTGAATCCTTTCGTACCAACATTTATTTAGAAGAAACAGAAAATAGTAAATGACAACAGCTAAGTTTGAAAAACGATGAAAACAATTTATTAGTAAAACAATTCACGAACAAAAGAATAATAAATGATCCAATAAACATAAAAATGGAAAGTATTTACTCACAACTCTCCAAATAAACAAGAAGCAAATGAATGGCAGTCTGGTAAAAATGAAGTCTGACATGAAAGTCAAATATATTTAGTATCTAATAAATTATATATAAAACACTTCACAACATTAACAATTTACTTAGAAAAACATTTTATGAACATCCTTATCCAAAATGGAAATACCTGATAAAAGTCACATTATTATCTAACATATACAAATATATTTAAGATATATATCCACACACAAATCTCACGTTTACATTATAAGATACTATCTTTTATGGGAAAACAAATTCAGGTTAATTTTACGTAATAATATAAGGTCATTTTAGGGAAAATATAATTTTTGTACATAGATCCAATTCCCAAGCAATTGTTGGTTTTTTTAAGTGGACACGAAATTCAGATGAGAGGAAACCATAAGTGCACAAATTTATGTTATCATTACTAAGGCATCTGAGATCCTCTCCGACACTTAGATATTTCGACGGGGTGAGAATTGTCATAACTCATTAACAACCCGCAGCTAAGAGACACTGCACTTTCTTCAGCAATGCTGCCACCTGCGCAATCTCAATAATATCAGGTATCCCCAAGGCATTATGCAAAAGGAATAATTTCATCTACGGCAGAGAATATTTCTCTAATTTACCCTGCTAGTTCTTGATACTAAAGTATTTTCGTCTGCCAACATTCACGATATTATTATTATTATTATTATTATTATTATTATTATTATTTCAGTTTCTTGTATTTCTTATTTTTTCCGGATCCCAACCAGAGATATAAGGTCAGAAATGTCACCATGACATTTTTCACTAAGCATTTTCAAAAAGAATAAAATAAAACGAAGATCGCACGCATTTTAAACAGATTACTATTATTATCATGTTGTCATTTTCATCATATTTCGATTTCTGCTATGGTCGCACTACCTACCAAGTCTGCTGGAAGACCTAAGGCAGATCGTGGTGTGTTTTTATGGCTCCATTTCATGCTTTTTTCTATCTTCCCTAACATCCCTAGCCTTACATATACAAAGTTCTCCTTAGTGTATGGGCTGTACTTAACAAGACAATTTTTTGTATATCTCTTAAGCTGGGGTATGTAAAGATGGTTTAATCCCATGGGATTGTTATGCCTTTTTTTTCTGTAACAGTTGCTGGGTTATGTTCCTAACAGTGTTTTTTGATATCTTTTCTAAAGCACATTGTCTATCATGGCGATGTTTATGTTCATTTGGCGCAAGTGCAGAAATCCGGAGATTAAATGGTCTATGGTTTCCTGATCCACACTATTAGGTATGATATTTGCCTGAAAGTTCTTAGTGAAAATTCAGATTTTAAACCACTGATGAGTTCAATTTATCAACACCGGCTTTGTTTGAACGTTCCAATATTTGGCCATGCAAAGGATTGTCTTGCCAGCGTTGTTTCATCTGTTGAAAAGCATTATACTTTACTTACTTGTTCACATAAATTGATACAACAGTTGGTTCTGTTTTTTAGCTTTCCACATAATCTGCTCTAAGTGTAAATCCCGTTTGTATTTGTAATATTCTTTCATGATCAGATACTTTATTATTATTACGTTATCACTTTTCATCATATTTAGATTTCTGCTATGTTCGCACTATCAACCAAGTCTGCGAGAAGACATAAGGCAGGTCTTGGCGTGTTGTTATGGCTCCATTTCATGTTTTTTATATCTCCCCTAACATTCCTAGCGTTACATAAACAAAGTTCTCCTTAGTGTGTGGGCTGGACTTAACAAGACATTTTTGTATATCTCTTAAGCCGGGGCTTCCAGAGATTCTTTAAATGTGTTGTTTTCTTCCATTTTTATAATTCCAAGTGAACCCACTCTCACTGGTACGATACTTGTTTTCAATTTCCACATTTTTCAGGGCTTTATATTTTGACATATTGTTATTATTATTATTATCGTTATCTCTTGCTACACGTGGTATTTTCTGTTTCAACCGGAAATCTTGTATTTTTTTTTTAATCATTTCACCCCAAGCAAGGCATTCCACTGCCACTATTGCGCATGGGCTACATAGGGGAAGGTAAAGAGAAGGAGTGGTTAGACATAGGGAATGTCAGGAGGAAGGTGACAGATGAGTAAGTGTACCGAGGATGAGGGTTGGGCAGATGGAAAGAGTGTTTGATAGAATGGGAGCAGGTTAGTGTGTTAGGAGGTGTCTATTGACCTTACATTTAAACTCCTGGAGATTGTAGCCGTCGGGGAAGCAATCGTGTGGAAGGAAATTCCACAGTCGGGAAGTGCGAGGAAAGAAACTGTTGGAGTAGAAGTTGCGGTTGCATTTTATCGGTTTCACTGTAAAAGGGTAGAATCTAGTTGCTAATCTAGTATCTCGTGCAAATTCGTATTTAGGGGGCACCAGTGATCTAAGTTCATCGGAGCAGAATTTGCCCCCTAAATACGAATTTTTCTCTTGTTTTGACAACCATGTCTGACGTATTTGCTTCAAATTATTATTATTATGAGTGTTTTCTATATAGTTAAATAGATAGCGTCTTTTGCAGATTATTTGCAGAGGCAGATAGCGCGGACATCTGAAGCGGTGGGATACTAGGTATTTTTCCCATTTTCTTAGTGTAGGTCTTTAGTTTCGTTAGTATAGACCTAGCACCCCAATAACAACTGGGACAATGGAAGTCTGAAAGTTCCACATTATGGCTCCTTCTACCCGGAGATAAGTGTACTTTTGAAGCTTCTCAGTTTCTTTAATCTTGAGCTTATCGTCAACACGAGCAGCCATATTGATAAAGGAAAATGTTCTTTTCTTTTTGTTTGTCACCGTCGATGGTCTGATGCCCTCAAGGATGCCGTTTGTTTGGGGACTGATGCTACATGTCTGGACTAGGTCGTTTTCACTCACATTCTGTGGTTTGTTGTTGTTGCTATTAATAATAATAATAATAATAATAATAATAATAATAATAATGATAAATGAAAGGGTGAGTGAGAGTAAAAGAGACATATGACAATTACATGCGACTGAAAATTATGTATCTATACCTCCTCTTATCAGTTTAAATTAATCAATTATACATTTAATGATAGATGAATATAGTTTAATGTGGCAATATATTAAGGAGTATTGGCATGACTAAAGATGCATTCCAGAAGCTGAGTAGAGTATTAAGAGACAGGAACATTTTGCTGGAAACAAAAAAAGAGAGTACTGGATTGTTATGTGATGTCTGTCCTTCAATATGGCAGTGAATGCTGGACATTTTCATCAAAGGCGAAGGAAAGACTTGAAGCAACCGAAATGTGGTTCTGCAAAAAGATGCTGATGATACCATGGACGGAACACTCAAGCAACGACGAGGTTTTGGAGAAGATGGACACAAAAAGGAAAGTGCTACTTAGCATCAGGCAAAAACAGCTGAAGGTTTTGGAACATGTAATAAGGTGGATGTGCGTTGTGGTCCAGTGGATATCGGCTCGGAGTGAGAAATCGGGGAGCCGAGTTCGAAATCCAGCTGAATTCATTGCCTCCACTTACACACAAATACCCTTGGGAAAGGTATTAATCCGTCTATTCCTTCCATTTATGGGTCAAATAACAGGACAGATTGGGTTCTATAGCCTTGGTCGGCAACCAGTCTACCGCAGAAAGCAATGGCGACCTACTGCGGGATAATCTTCTGCCCAGTCAGTCATGTCTCTTTCGAGACATGATCACCCAAGCGTGTATCACGTATGGCACTTAACTGACTAAATGAGAAAGGAGTGCTTAGAGAACCTAATGCTCACGGTATGGATAGACGGAAAAGCGACACAAGGGAAAGCAACGCTTCGCATTCATGATAGACTTGAGAAAAGTGATGGTGTGGCGGGGATTGAATTAGATAACAGAAGAAGGGGTTATTAAGAGCGACAAGGGATAGGGAGATGTGAAAAGACATGATCGCCTACGTTCTAAAGGACCACGGTACATGGAATAAGAAGAAAAATAAGAACAAAGAAGAAAACGAAAAACGAAGAAAAAAGAACGAAGAAGAAAAAGAAGAACGAAGAATAAAACGAAGAATGGAGAAGAAAACGAAGAACGAAGAAGAAAACGAAAAAGAAAAAGAAGAACGAAAAACGAAGAAGAAAAACAAATAACGAAGAAGAAAAAGAAAAAGAAGAACTAAGAAGAAGAAAAAGAGGAAGAAAAAGAAAAAGAAAAGGAACGAAGAAGAACAAAGAAGACAACGAAGAACGAAGAAGAAAAAGAAGAAGGAAGAAGAAATAAAAGAACGAAGAAGAAGAAAAAGAATAACGAAGAAGAAGAACAAAGAAAAAAAAGAAAAACTAAGAAGAAGGAAGAAGAAAAAAGAACAATGAAGAATAACGAAGTAAAAAAAAACGAAGAAGAAGAAAAGGAAGAACGATGAACGACGAAGAACGAAGAAGAACGAAGAAGAAGAACGAAGAAGAAGAACAAAGAAAAAAAACAAGATGAACGATAAAGAAGGATGAAGAACAAAGCAAAAGAAAAAGATGAACAAAGAGGAATAGAGAAGATGAAAAAAGAAGTTCAAAGAAGAAGAAAAAGTAAAACAAAGAAAAAAGGCGAAGAACGAAGAAAAAGCAACAGAAGGACGACGAAGAAGAAGAAATTATCTAAGCACTTATATAAGTTACATGAGACTTCTAAAAATAATTCTGCATCGATAACAATTCACAGCATTGAACTGCATCATTGAAGCCAACTTAATGACAATTTTTGCACAGAGTTTCATTAAACAGAATGACCAAATTTCTAATTTGAATTGTTTTATTTATTTTTTTCACTAAGTCCTTATAATATTAGTGGCATCCACAGGGCATTAGTATCTAACCAAAGTTGCTTGGTGGACTGTAAACCTTAGAATATATAGTTCGATACTGTTTCCTGCAAGCCATCGTTAAGACTACTTTTATTCAA
>JBBBDQ010001267.1:82500-262500 GCA_037127315.1 Ascarosepion bandense | reverse complement strand
TCCAAATTTCTCAATACGTTTGTTTCTTTCCTCCTCACTCCATTGCTTTTTTCTTTCTTTCTTTCTCTCTTTCTTTCTTTCTTTCTTTTTTTCTTTCTTTCTTTCTTTTCCCCACAAATATTACAATTACTTTTAATAATTACTTTTAATAATTGCGAATTACGCCGCTTTGATTTCTTCTGCATCTTAATATTTTTAGCATTGAAACTTTAATTTTATCATATCACTTTTAAAATTGTACTTTTAATTTTTCATCACGATGTAGTCTTTGTTTATTTAAATTTAACTCATGTTACTAAAAAAACAGTAACCTAACATTATAAGATTTAACTCCAATGAGCATCTAATGAACTTAAATTCAAATCTTTAAACGGTCAGTTCATAATATGCACCTGATGATTGCATAGGGTATGAAACTCAGTGGCGTGCCATAGATTTAGGACAATATATATATATATATATATATATATATATATATATATATATATATATATATATAGTATATCGAGGCAGCAAGTAATTTTCTAAATATATGCTGTTAAATATAAGAGAGAATGAATGTTTATTAATTTTTATTCATGATCCGTTCTAAACGTCGTATTTTTGCTTTAATTTCAGTTGAAAATAAAGACAAAAATTTTCCAACATTTGGATAATTATTTATTGGTTTTCTTCTAAGCTTTCGGCTCACATGAGCCATCTTCAGAGAGGTTATTTTTATAATATTTCAGTTCAAACAACCTCTTTGAAGATGATTCATGTGAGCCGAAATCTTAGAAGAAAACCAATAAATAATTATCCAAATGTTGGAAAATTTTTGTCTTTATTTTCAACTGAAATTAAAGCAAAAATACGACGTTTAGAACGGCTCATGATTAAACATAATAGACATTCATTGTCTCTTGTATTTAACAGCATATATATATATATATATATATATATATATATATATATATATATATATATATATATATATTTGTTTCGGTCCTTCTCGAAAGAGTTCAGAAATCTGCATACGGTGGGGTGCGCTGGGGCCTCAGGTTAAAGGAATCCGTGGAATGATGTGCTGAGTCTGTAGAGCAGAGAAATATATATATATATATATATATATATATATATATATTACATGGAAAAATGCGCGCATGAAGAGCAATATTCTTAAGATTATATTAATTCAACTTTTATTTTTATCTGCAATATTTTAAGTAAGAAATTTCTTATTTTTTACCTCACTATAATATCTTTTACTTTCCGGGTTTAATAACTTGTCCTGTTCTTTTCCAGGTTTAATATAATTTTAAGAGTATTACTTTTCATCCACGCATTTTTCCATGTAATCCATGATTTTTCCAGGCATTGCTATTTATTTAATATAAATTTAATGCTGAAAACCGCATTGAAAAATATTAAAAAGAAAAAAAAATTGTGTTAAAAAAACAATAACAAAATAATAACAAAAAAACAATAACAAAATAATTATTTATAACCAATTCTGATAAAATGATAAGTGAAGCAAAGTATGAGTGACAAAAATAATAAAAGTTGTCATCCAAATTTAAATGTTGAAAACCGCATGCAAAAATATTAAACAGAAAAAAGTTATAAAGAATAAGATTTATTATTAGAAGCGTTAGTCACTCACTAACTTATGTGATTAGTCTCCCTTTTCGGATATATTTTGGTCTGACTTTTTTTCACTGAACCAAAATTCAAATTTATTTTACAAAAGATAGCTAGGGAGGTGTCCTATCTAACTCTGTAAAGCGTATGAAATTTGGTTGCGGACTGAATTAGTGGTGAAACCCTGAAAGCTACCTAGATTCACTCAATGTCGGACTTAAGAATACAATCAACGACTACCGTGGTTGAATAAAATAGAACAGCAGTAGGATTATTAATATCTAAGACTAAATTTGAAGTACGCTAGAATATCTTAGTTTTCCACGGCAGTGGCAGCGTACTCAACTAGTTAAGTAATAAGTTACTTAATCCCACTAATATTCAGGTAATAATTTAATTATTGTAAATGTTTCCCAATACGGAAATGATTTATGACACAGCCTAATAGATCTCTGTATAAGGCCCTTTCTATCAATGCCACCAACGTCTAATGATGTCTTCTCATGTGTCACTTGATCTAGTGTGATTCCTTTTCCCTGAAGATATGACCTGTTGTAGCAAATTTTGCTACTTCAACTTTGGATCAATAATCCGAACAACACTTGAGATGATAATGACTCTTTTCAAAATTATAGGAGGCATCTTAATTCTTCACTCGGTAGATTTTTTTGTTCTTCTTTACTAAATCCAAATCTGACCTCCTGGCTGTTATTGATGTTGTAGCCATTGCTAACTTCTCATAAAATATTTTGATTACCGTTACATCTTGAGTAGTAGCAGGTCATTGTTTTTACGCTGAGATTTGATGAGCTTTTTATCATATCTCGATACAGATATTATATTGAACGACATAAAAACTTTCAATAATATCTTGCTATTTTTTTTATTAGATAAAGCATTACTATTCATAATTCTTTAATAATATGTATTAGCATTAAAGTTTTGAGTTCTTTTTATTCATCTATATATATAAAAGGCAATCTGTGAGTCTGTGTGTGACTGCAAGCTATGCACGCTTACATTTTTTAAGCTACGCCATTCAACCTTTCTAGGGACACATATCTACAGGGAAGCCAGGTCGGCACATTCTTTTCGAGTTTAAGTTCAGCAATTTCCCCTTTCGCACTTTTTGGCCAATGGAGCCGATTGCTTACATTTGCTCCGTAAAACATCTAAGATCTAAGAAGATTACTAGATTACGTCACAGAAATCAAACCACACGTGACAAACGCGACTAAAAAAAATGAGCCGTTATATTTAATTTTTATTCCGACGTTTTAAAAATTCATTTGGTCAACAAAAATAATGTGAATATTTTTCCACGTAATTTTGAAACAAAAGAAATATTTTAAAAAAATGTTTTTTCAAATAAAAACAAAATATGTAAAAACAAAAGTGCCAGATTTAATATTTCATACTTCAGAAAAAAAAAATTTTAAAAAACTTTTTTTTTGGCTAAATACTTCATGCAGGTAATCAACTGTCTGTGATTCGTGTGGCATTAACTTAAGATTTCCTCTAAAATTAAATGTCTACATTTTTAAATATTCTTCGAAAATTTTTGAAATTTATTTAGTCAACAAAAAATGTAAATATTTTCCCCCGTAATTTTGAAGCAAAAACAAACGCAATGCTGTTTACAATGTCACACAAAACATCAACTCATGTTTACGCAAAACAAAAGAAAATAGATTTTTAATGGAATTTTTTAACTATTTTTAAACAACAATTTTTTATATAATTATTTTTTATATCACTGAGTTTTAAAGTGAGGCGGCGACTACAAGCACTCGGAAATCTCAACACGCTGCATTAATCATCTAATTAAAAAATGTTCAGAGTTGCCCGGGCAACGCCGGGCTATGATGCTAGTAACTTCCAAAACCAATTCGCCTTTTTATGTCCTCAGTATGACGCCTATACATTTACCGATATTTTTGATTTCTTGAATTCCTCCTCCTCAGTCATCACGCCTATCAGGAGAATATCAGTCTACTTGTACGGATAGCAAATGCCTCGTACAGAAGCATGCTCATTTGTTTTTGTTCAACGGCCTACCTGTAGTTTGTACTGCAACATTGTTGAGTGGATTTAGTTATATTTTTTTTAAGAGCTCGTTATCTAGGGGGGGATCAATTGTCTGAACAAAAAAGCTCAAACTGTTGGACACCAAATGGTTCTAATTTCACTCACAAGGTTTCAGTCAAACAGTGTTATGATTTTTAGGCACTTTTCAAAGAGGTCACACGCTGACACCGCCACCTTCAGAGCGATAACATTAAGATATCGCCTTCCATAAATATCGACTATATTGAGGTTCGAACCCTGTTGTCATGGTCAGCAAGCAAACATTCTAACCACTCGGCAAAGAGAACATTTTCAGTGAGTTTTATATATATCTAACAGGCCGGTAGAAATAAATATATTTATTATATTTTGTTTGATTATAAACAGAATATCTATTTAAATAGGAGTATCGATCAAAAATAATGATCAAACAAATCATTTCAAATTGTCGGTTGTTTATAACAAGTTTCGTTAATCTTTGTTAATTTCCGTAACATGCATACATGTGTTGACATTACGATACATTTCAGAGCAGATATGCTTATTACAATGAATCAAAAATTGTGTTATAGTCTTAATTTGACTTCGTTTAGACTGATCGTCATTCGTGGTCGAGAGGTCTAAGACGCGCCAGATCACATGGTGGCTTCCCCTATGTGGATAGGGGACGCAGGTTCGAATCGTAACAAAAATTTATAGTAAATAATCAGAAATAAATATATGATACTGTTTGATTATAAACAGAATATCTACTTAAATATGATTATCGATCAAAAATGATGTTCAAACAAATCATTTCAAATTGTCGGTTGTTTATAACCAGTTTCGTTAATATTATCTATATTATGTTATTATGGACTCTCCCGTCGATTTCGACGTCTGAGCGTCTAACGCAGTTAGATAACCACACAAAGAATTGTTTAAAGTGGTGAAGACTTCTGTAGCACCATACACACTTTTTGGAACTGTTGATAACAAACAATCGGTACAGACGCCTGCCACAGATGGCATGGACAACAGACCTCAGTTATTTAACCCATAACTGGAGGGAAGGGACGGATTATTACCAAGGGTACCAGTGCGTTGGTGAATGCAAAGTGTTCGAGTGGAATTGAAACTCGGCTCACCGATTTCCCCCTCCGAACCGACATCCACTACACCACAACGCACATCCGTCAAATTTGACGGATATATATATATATATATATTTAACATATATAAAACATATCGAAAGTTCTCTCAAATTATGGGAATCAAAATCTTCCGTGCCTAAAATATGGGCCAATTTTGAGAAATACTAAACCAGTCGAACAGAGTTAAATGATAGATCACAACTTAGCGCTGTAAATAAAAGGCGGCCTCCCTTCTATTAACCCTGGTTTTCCACGGTTTTGAATTCAGAGTAACTCTTCTGCTAAACTAACTGCTAACCACAGTTAGAGAGTCCAGTGTTGCGATAGAAAGTCCAACATGGCGATAGAGAGTCGAGTATGGTGATAGAATGTATATTATGACGACAGAGAGTCCAGTTTGACGTGTTATTTTACACGTAATTTTTTTTTTTTAAGGCATTCCACTGCCACTATTGCGCATGGGGCTACATAGGGGAAGGTAAAGAGAAGGAGTGGTTAGACATAGGGAATGTCAGGAGGAAGGTGACAGATGAGTAAGGATACCGAGGATGAGGGTTGGGCAGATGGGAAGAGTGTTTGATAGAATGGGATCAGGTTAGTGTGTTAGGAGGTGTCTATTGACCTTACATTTAAACTCCTGGAGATTGTAGCCGTCGGGGAAGCAATCGTGTGGAAGTGAATTCCACAGTCGGGAAGTGCGAAGAAAGAAACTGTTGGAGTAGAAGTTACGGCTGCATTTTATCGGTTTCACTGTAAAAGGGTGGAATCTAGTTGCTAATCTAGTATCTCGTTCAAATACGGATTTGGGGGGCACTAGTGATCTAAGTTCATCGGAGCAGAAGCTGTGAAAGTATTTATAGAAGAGACACAGGGAAGCCACGTCGCGCCGGTGGGAGAGAGACTGCAGGCGGTCTGCCAAGTCAGTATCTATCACATTACAGACCCTCCTCTGAACCTTATCGAGAAGCCCGAGGAGAACAGCAGGGGCACCCGACCAGATATGGCAGCAGTATTCAAAAACTACGGAAGAATTGAGGAATTAATAACCTAATGGGAAAATAAATGTAAAAATCTTGGCTTTCCGATTTCTCTTTCTAGTAGGCTTTCCGATTTCTCTTTCTAGTAGGCTTTCCGATTTCTCTTTCTAGTAGGCTTTCCGATTTCTCTTTCTAGTAGGCTTCCGCCCATTTCTCTTTCTAGTAGGCTTTCCGATTTCTCTTTCTAGTAGGCTTGCCGATTTCTCTTTCTAGTAGGCTTTCCGATTTCTCTTTCTAGTAGGCTTGCCGATTTCTCTTTCTAGTAGGCTTTCCGATTTCTCTTTCTAGTAGGCTTTCCGATTTCTCTTTCTAGTAGGCTTTCCGATTTCTCTTTCTAGTAGGCTTTCCGATTTCTCTTTCTAGTAGGCTTACCGATTTCTCTTTCTAGTAGGCTTTCCGATTTCTCTTTCTAGTAGGCTTTCCGATTTCTCTTTCTAGTAGGCTTACCGATTTCTCTTTCTAGTAGGCTTTCCGATTTCTCTTTCTAGTAGGCTTACCGATTTCTCTTTCTAGTAGGCTTACCGATTTCTCTTTCTAGTAGGCTTTCCGATTTCTCTTTCTAGTAGGCTTTCCGATTTCTCTTTCTAGTAGGCTTTCCGATTTCTCTTTCTAGTAGGCTTGCCATTACTCTTTCTCTACGTCTATGTAAAAAACAAAATACAGAATAATTACAATGCCGATAGGAAGAATGAAGCAGATATGAGAAAAGACACGGGTTTGATTCAACAATAAAATGGAGCAAGAACACATGACCTTGGGTGAAGTAATCCAGTGACTTGATCCAAAGAGTTGTGAGTTCAATACCTGGCTACGTCTCTTAAAGAGATGAGTTCAAAGAGAAATAACTGATACTGAGATATCCAAAAGAGGAGTGAAACTATAATAATTTATTTCGATGTACGAAATAAATGATTCGGTTCGGAATTCTAATCACCTGAAGAAGGCCGGTGCGTAAAATAGCCGAAATGTAGGGAATATGGCAACAAGAATGAGGTCGTTAGTCCGAACAATATAAACAGTGTAAATAAGGATTTAAACATTAACAGAAAAATATAAAATGAAGGACAGATGGGAGTTACTTAGCATCCAAACAGAGGATCGTTTCTATTACGCATCGACGAATAGATTGTAGGGATTGAATAAAAACTACGAAATAAAATAAAAACACTAAATAAAATAAAAATACATAATAAAATAAAAGTACAAAATAAAATAAACATAAAAATCTCCCAGGAGTCCTCTGACAGGAAAGACAATTTACGCATGTGCAAAAAGAGAGGCTTCCTGGCGCCAAAAAACTTTTCTGTTGGACTTTGACTGGTAAAGACGTGCAGACTGTTCGGGAAGGAATTTCCTCAACAAGAGGTCGCTGGAATAAAAAAATAAAATCAGTGTCCAAAGTGTTTCTCTACTGTCTCTGTATCTTTCCTTTCCTCTTTGCCTATTTATTTCAGCGATGAAAGCTATTCAACAAGTGTTGCATATTTAGGTGAAAGAACCGACCAAGCAGTATTAACCATAGCATCCATAAGATTTCGAAACGAAACACAAGAAAATCCGTCAAACTGCTGCATTATTGTTGACTTAATCATTAGTTTTTATCTCCATTTCCGATATTGACTTTAGTAGTTTTTAAAAAGCGGCTTTATGAGCAAGAGGATGTCTCCAGCGATAGTTGTGGCGTTGACAGTCCTTCTGTTTGGGGCTAGAATAGGAAAAACGGTTACAGAGAGCGTGGGGAGATAGTGATGTTTTAGAATATTAATTGCTGGCACGCGCGGGGTGCCTGTCGAAAACCGTCTAGAGGATTCGAATAGGATGGGTTAATGAGTTACACACGGTACGATAAAAAGAGAAAGATAATGAGAGAGAGAGAGAGATAAAGAGAGAGAGGGGGGATTATAGAAATAGTAAGGGATTTCTAGTAAAGAAAAGGATTTCATAAAATGTCGGTATAGAATAGGAAGCGGAAAGCAAAACGAAGAGTAGGAAATAAATAATGCAAAAACTTCTTCTTCTATGTGCTCTGTCCCTTCAGGACGTAGGCGATCATGACTTTCCACGTCTCCCTATCCTTGGTGGCTGTTACCAAGCCTTCTCCTGTTACACCGTGCAATCCTCGTTCCGTCATCCATCTGATTAGGTCCTTCAAATATGTTATCCGCTGCTTTCCTCTGTCTCTTTTCCCCTCTCTCTGGCCTGTTAGTTTCAGATTCTCCAAGCCCGCCTTCCTCATTGCGTGTCCCAGGAACTTTAGTTGCCTCTTCCTGATGCTCAGTATTAATTTCTTTTTTGTTTCCATCATTTCTAAGACCTACATTATTGCTCAGATGCTCGGTCCATGATATTCGCAGCATCCTTCTGTAGAACCACATTTTAGATGCTTCAAGTTTTTCCTTCATCTTTGATGATATTGTCTAGCATTCACTGCCATATTGAAGGACGGACAGTACTCTTTTCCTAGTTTCTAGCGAAATTGTCCTGTTTCTTAATACTTTACTCAGCTTCTGTAACGTGTCCTTCGCCATGGCAGTTCGCCTTCGGATCTCTGTGTCGCACTTTCCGTCTTCTGTTAAAACATTTCCCAAGTATTTAATTTTTTGTACCTGCTTGATTCTAGTATTCCCGACCTGTATTTGGCATATCGGGGGGGGGGGGGCTGCCCTTTTTACTGAAAGCATAGACCAGGAAGAGTGAAAATATCCGATGAGAAAACGGCGTTACAGAGAATGACAAAGGAACGAACGGGAAGGAGAGTGAAATAGATGAAGCAAAGAACTCCAGGGAAAGAAAAAATCTGGTGACAGAAAACAGATATAGAGGAGAGTTTGAGTTTTGTTTAACGGCATATCAACACCTCTGTCAAACTGCTGCATTGTTGTTGACTTAATCGTCGCTTTTTATCTCCATTTCCGATATTGACTTTAGTAGTTTTTAAAAAGCGGCTTTATGAGCAAGAGGATGTCTCCAGCGATAGTTGTGGCGTTGACAGTCCTTCTGTTTGGGGCTAGAATAGGAAAAACGGTTACGGAGAGCGTGGGGAGATAGTGATGTTTTAGAATATTAATTGCTGGCACGCGCGGGGTGCCTGTCGAAAACCGTCTAGAGGATTCGAATAGGATGGGTTAATGAGTTACACACGGTACGATAAAAAGAGAAAGATAATGAGAGAGAGAGAGGGGGGGGAATAATAGACATAGTAAGGGATTTGTAGTAAAGAAAAGGATTTCATAAAATGTCGGTATAGAATAATGCCAAAAAGGTAGTGTTTTGAGGTATATTTTTTAAACGTTCGGTTATAGTGAGAAAGTTGATTTATGCAGATTTTGATAAAAAATTGTTTTTTTCATTATTTTAAAAAAACTGAAGATATTTTCTTGCTTTGTATTCAAAAATGTATTGGTGGTAATAATTTTTTTTCCTTCAAAAATGTATATTTTTCTATAAAAGCAATTTATGTTTATATATTTCTATAAACGTCTATTTTTATATTTTCGTAGTGTTTTGACCCAAGTTTGGGAATAAACTATTAACCCATAGCTGGAACCCTAACAGGCGCTACTAATCCGGGAGGCTTACGGCCTATCACGTTGAATACACCGGTTCTCGCTCAATCATCGAAGTTAAGCAACGTTGAGCCTGGTCAGTACTTAGATGGGTGACCGCTTGGGAATACCGGGTGCTGTAAGCGTATAGTGACGGATGTGCGTTGTGGTGCAGTGGATATCGGCTCGGAAAGAGAAATCGGTGAGCTGAGTTCGAATTCCAGTTGAATACCCTGCATTCACTTAAGCGCTGGTACCATTGGGAAAGGTATTAATCCGTCCATTCCCTCCAGTTATGGGTGAAATAACAAGGGTAGGACTTGGGGACCCTGCTTTTAAAAAACAAATCCCAATGAATCGTGAAAATAAAAATGTTGTAAAAATAAAATAACCTTACCCAAAATCATTGGTTATGACCTTAAAATGATCCCATAAGGATTGATAGGTCGTTAAGCATAAAAAACAAACAAAAGAAACTAATCTGGGTCAGATTGAACCTGGGAACAACAGCAATTAAAAGGTGGTTTCATGCTCCTCACAACCTCCCGATCAGAGGCTTTGCTGCTGGATGCACTTTACTGTCATGCCCGGGACCTATAGAGGAGAAGGAAAAAAAGGATCCAATGGGAGAAAGCAGATATAGAGAAGAAGGATGGAAGCGAACGTGAGGAGAGATGAATTGATGAAGCAAGGAATTCGAGGGAAGGAGAGTATCAAATGAAAGAAAGCGGATGTAGAGAAAATGAGAGTGGGCAAAGTAGGGTAGAGAGAAACAGGTAAAGCAAAGTATTTCAGGGAAGGGAACGATCAGAATCGAGAAAGAAGACAGAGACAAAGAGAGATTAAACACAGTCAAGAAGAGAGAGGGGTGTGCGTTGTGGTGCATTGGATATCGGCTCGGAACGAGAAATCGGGGAGTCGAGTTCGAATTCCAAATGAATTCATTGTATTCACTTACGCGCAAATACCCTTAGGAAAGGTATTAATCCGTCTCTTCCTTCCAGTTATGGGTTAAATAACAGGACAGATTGGGTTTTATAGCCTTGGTCGGCAACCAGTCTACCGCAGAAAGCAATGGCAACCTACTGCGGGATAATATTCTGCCCAGTCAGTCATGTCTCTTTCGAGACATGATCGCCCAAGCGTGTTGCACGTATGGCACTTAACTGACTGAAGAAGAGAGAGACATATAAAGCAAGGGATTTGTGGGAACTTAAGTATCAGATTCTGGAAAGAGTGTATAGAGGAAGAGAGAGCAACCACAGGTGAAGAGAGAGTAATAGATTAAGCAATGGAATTGAAGGAAGAAAAGGGTTAGATGAAAGAAAGCAAATATAGAGAAGGAGAGACGAAGCGCTGTGACGGAGAGAGAAATCGAAATCTAAACTTATCTATAAATGGAACTTTGTGTGTGTGTGTCTGTGTGTGTGTGTGTGTGTCCGTTACCTATAGACACCGAAACGGCTGAACCGATTTTCTTGAAAATTTACACAGTTGTACTATAAGCGTCTGCGAGTGTTCTTAGCTTGGCTTTGTGTCGAGGTACCCCCGATAAATATCGAAAATCGATAATCGAAAAAATCGGGTTATAGAAGGAGTAGTTAGATTTTAATCAAATTTGATACACTCATAGATAGAGACATAAGAAACGATATTCAGAACTTTCAAGGTTGCAGTTCTTACAATAGTGCAGAAAATCGATAATATATATACACATATATATATGAAAGGCAAGATGTTTGTGTGTGTGTTTATTTATCTGCCTGTATGTCTGTATTTTTTCAGCCCTTTTATTTTAGTTTTTGCTTCGGGTTTGGCTCTAAGTAGGTATAATTGTAGTTCTTAGTCTCAGCCATGATACCATTTACTTAGAGGACTTATTTAGCCATCAAAATTCAGTTTACGATGAAAACAACTTATTTGATATCGATACCAGGATATCAAAATTTGACTTACATCCATTCATTTTCTTTCAATTTACGGTTTCGCTTTAACTGGATACAACTATTGCTTTTTAGTCTTTCGTGACAACGTCCAAAGAGTCTGAGCTCCAGGACCAGGGATTAGTTTTAAAGCTTTCATTACACCCGAGCAACGCCGGGCTATACTGCTAGTATATATATATATATATATATATATATATATATATATATATATATATATACTAGGTGCGATTGGTAAATTGTCGCAATTATTTTATTATTATTTTAACTATTCTTTAGGCTGAGTCTGAGCTCCAGGACTATGGATTAGTTTTAAAGCTTTCATTACACCCGAGCAACGCCGGGCTATCCTGCTAGTAAGTAAAGATCAAACGATCAAAAACAAATTTCTTAGTAGAGAAGGAGGAAATATGCATCCATGGAGAGAGGTGATCTGATAAAACAAGGAAAAGGGACAATAGAATCTCGAGTTGAGAAAAGAAATATTTCAAAATAGTTTTATTTTTTTTATTTTTTATAATCGCGCCGCCCCAAGCAAAGCATTTTACTGCCGCTGTTTTGCTGGGTGTTACATAGGAGGAATGTTATGAGGAGAGAGGGGTTGCAGGGAGTGTCAGGTAGAGAATAAAAGAGGGAAGAGATTACTGATGAGAGTGGGGTGGTGGAGGAGGAATTTTATGAAGACTGAGAGGTTGCAGGAGGTGTCAGGGAGAGAGTAGGAGAGGGAAGAGTTTACTGATGATAGTGGGGTGGACGAGGAGGAATGTTATGAGGAGTGAGAGGTTGGAGAGGGGTGTCAGGAAGAAAGTAGGAGAGGGAAGAGATTACTGATGAGACTGGGGTGGACGAGGAGGAATGTTATGAGGAGTGAGAGGTTGCAGAGGGGTGTCAGGGAGAGAGTAGCAAAGGGAAGAGAGTACTGATGAGACTGGGGTGGACGAGGAGGAATGTTATGAGGAGTGAGAGGTTGGAGAGGGGTGTCAGGAAGAAAGTAGGAGAGGGAAGAGAGTACTGATGAGACTGGGGTGGATGAGGAGGAATGTTATGAGGAGTGAGAGGTTGCAGAGGGGTGTCTGGAGTAGGAGAGGGAAGAGAGTACTGATGAGACTGGGGTGGATGAGGAGGAATGTTATGAGGAGTGAGAGGTTGCAGGGGGTGTCAGGAAGAAAGTAGGAGAGGGAAGAGAGTACTGATGAGACTGGGGTGGACGAGGAGGAATGTTATGAGGAGTGAGAGGTTGGAGAGGGGTGTCAAGAAGATTGTAGGAGAGGGAAGAGAGTACTGATGAGACTGGGGTGGACGAGGAGGAATGTTATGAGGAGTGAGAGATTGCAGAGGGGTGTCTGGAGTAGGAGAGGGAAGAGAGTACTGATGAGACTGGGGTGGACGAGGAGGAATGTTATGAGGAGTGAGAGGTTGGAGAGGGGTGTCAAGAAGATTGTAGGAGAGGGAAGAGAGTACTGATGAGACTGGGGTGGACGAGGAGGAATGTTATGAGGAGTGAGAGATTGCAGAGGGGTGTCTGGAGTAGGAGAGGGAAGAGAGTACTGATGAGACTGGGGTGGACGAGGAGGAATGTTATGAGGAGTGAGAGGTTGGAGAGGGGTGTCAAGAAGATTGTAGGAGAGGGAAGAGAGTACTGATGAGACTGGGGTGGACGAGGAGGAATGTTATGAGGAGTGAGAGATTGCAGAGGGGTGTCTGGAGTAGGAGAGGGAAGAGAGTACTGATGAGACTGGGGTGGACGAGGAGGAATGTTATGAGGAGTGAGAGGTTGCAAAGGGGTGTCAGGAAGAAAGTAGGAAAGGGAAGAGAGTACTGATGAGACTGGGGTGGACGAGGAGGAATGTTATGAGGAGTGAGAGGTTGCAGAGGGGTGTCTGGAGTAGGAGAGGGAAGAGAGTACTGATGAGACTGGGGTGGATGAGGAGGAATGTTATGAGGAGTGAGAGGTTGCAGGGGGTGTCAGGAAGAGACTAGGAGAGGGAAAAGAGTAATGATGAGAGCGGGGTGGATGTAGAAAAGCGTGAGACAAGAGATGACTATTGACTTTTCATTTAAATTCTTGGAGATTGTAACTGTCAGGAAAGCAAGTATGCGGAAGAGAATTCCACAATTGGGATGTGCGAGAAAAGAAGATGTTGGAGTAGTAGCAAAGTGAATTTCAGCAGTGTAAATTTTAAACCAGGTTCGAATAATAAACTTTGCCTGCCCATCTAATGTTTAGTTCATCTTTGTCTATGTCGGCTACAATCAAAATATTTTCGCTTCGTTGAATGAATGATGTCTACTTCTACTGCTACTGGGTTGTCGCCTGCAATCACTTTTGTTCGGCTGTGGGCTGTGCTGTGTAAATGATCAGCAGTTGAGTGGCCCCATTTTGGGGAATTAAGTCGCTGTGAACAACGTTTAGTGGAAGACATTTTTTTATGGTTAACGTAACAAGAATCTGTTGTAATATCGATCGGAAACAAATAGGCTTATCTGAAATAAATGCTATCTAGTCTAAGCCAAGAACATTTCATTACAAACTTCACCCTGTTGCAATTTTTTGTGATTAAAAGAAGAAATCTTTGCATATAATCTATTCATCAGAGACAGATAAATAATAAAATATTTTATGAATAATAATAAGTGTACTTCTAATGTGAGTGCTTAGCTTATCGAGTAACCCATGGTTCTTTTACTAGGTATAGTTGCTAGAAGCTTAAATTATTGTGTGGCTATGCAGTGGCGATTACACTTCCAGTTGAAACAGGACGTCTAAATGAAGACTAATGCACAATTTCCAACCTTCCGGTGATTTTGCACTAATTGCAGATTTGGGATTCAGTCGAGAGACTAGATTTATGGGGTGCAGAAATCATAAAAACCCAGGAACAATGGCAATTTTAAAGGAATCCTTAATATATGCATCCTGCAAATGACGGTTAAAGGAAAATTGTAAAGGGTGTGGTCAGTCGATAAATGTTATTGTAATCTGCTAACTTGGCGAGACTAATCAAGTATGGCTTGTTATCAAAGACGACTTTGTTTTAGAAAAAAAAAATTAAACTAATATCAAGTAATCACTCGTAAGATTATAAGGCGGTGTCCTTTTTTGAGTAACCTGTGCCGCCATCATTAGGTTTGTTATACACAGCAACTACAGCAACGTTAATTTAAACAATCTGTCGGGATTAAAATAAAGAGAATGAATTTGGAGTCTACCTTGTGGCTGAGAAAGTTGGTAAGCTCTCACCGATAGCCGAGATTGGTTCTCTTCTGTTATGTGCCGTGTCCCTTTAGGATGTAGACGATCATGGCCTACCACATCTTCCTAATCTTTTTAGCTCTTAACATCCTTTTCTCGCGTTACCTCTGCTCGGCCATCCATTTGCTCAAGCTCTACAAGTATGCCATGCGTTGCTTCCGCTTGTCTCTCTTGGTATATGAAGGATTGAATGCTGATGGACATGTTCTTGTAGGGGATGAGAAAATTGTAAAGTATGTTTGGGTCGTGAGTCGGATTAGCTAGGTATAGGATAGGTACTGAAGACCGACCTAAGTTTTTTTACACCCTCTCCCAAACCGGCCTTGTGCTACAATTATATTCTTCTTCTTCTTCTATGTGCCCTGTCCCTTCAGGACGTAGGCGATCATGGCTCTCCACGTCTCCCTATCCCTTGTGGCTCTTAGTATGTTTGCTCCTGTTGCTCCTGGCAACCCCTGTTCCGTCATCCACCTGATCAGACCCTGCAAATATGTTATCCGCTGCCTTCCTATGTCTCTCCTTCCTTCTATCTGTCCAGTCAGTATCAGGTTCTCCAGGCTCTCCTTCCTCATTGCATGTCCCAGGAACTTCAGTTGTCTCTTCCTGATGATCAGCATCAATTTCCATTTTGTTGCCATTCTTTCTAACACCTCGTCGTTGCTTGTATGCTCAGTCCATGATATCCGTAGCATCCTTCTGTAGAACCACATTTCGGCCACTTTCAGTTTTGTCCTCATTTTCGATGATATTGTCCAGCATTCACAGCCGTATTGAAGAACTGACATCACGTAGCAGTCTAGAACTCTTTTCTTCGTTTCTATTGAGATTTTCCTGTGTGTTAATATTTTGCTCATCTTCTGGAACGCGTCCTTTGCCATGCCAATTCGCTTTCGGATCAATGAGAGGGTAGCCGGAGGAGAATGCACTGAACTCAGCCGAGAGTCGTCTACGAACACTGCTACCGTAACGACCATTACGAATCCCAGTTCGAGGGTCGAATTATAGTATTACACACTAACCCGTATTATCGTTCTACTAACAAAGTTTCAAGTGTTGTATTTTGCCGTGTTTAATATATATTCGTTATTTCCTATTTTGGTTGTTTCGTATTATTCCTTGCTGGACCTTTAACCGGGTCCACGACAGTTTCCATCCTCTCCAAAACCTCGTCCTTGCTCACATGAACCTCAGCATCCTTCTGTAGAAGTAAATTTCGGTTGCTTGAAGTCTTTCCTTCATCTTTGTTTAGATTGTTCATCGTCCGCTGTCATATTAAAGGACAGACATCTAATAAACTCTTATTTGTTTCAAGCAAAACTTTCTTTTGGATTCTGATATTCAATGCAGATTTTTCCAGTTTCATAGATTGACTTAAAGCCTACTTCTTAATTCATCTCTCCTTTTCCTGGACTAAAATATAATTGTCCAAAATTGCCACCTTGTAATCGCTGGAGAAAACGTTCTCTGGCGCTATCAGCATGGTTGCTTCTAAACTCAAGGTACACTTTCCGCATTCTTAGGCTCCCTTTTTCCACTGACATGAAGTGGAGTGATTATATTGAAGCGATTGTTTGGCATGTTACTAAAACAGTTGGTTCATTTTACTGTACGGAGCGATTAATCTTGTCTGAATCTATTTTGCCCATTTATAAATCGACGATTGATCTGTCTATTAAATACTACTGCAATATCTGGTCTGGTGCTACTGTTATATATCTCAAGATTCTTGACAAAATTCAAAAAAGGAATGTTTACCTACTCCCCCACAACAGTGAGTTGTGAAACAAGATCAGTTTTTAAAGTGGGAAACACGAGCGTGGACGCTCGGTTAAAGGTTCAAATATTACCCAGCTACCGCCGACACAGCCGCTGGGTACAGAGAATCCAAAGGAGGATCTGCAATATAATCGATCCAGACGTGGCATCTCGACTCCACTCAATTTCACACCGACGTGAATTTCCTCTGTCTTTTCCCCAAATATGTTCATGAGAATTTTTTGGTGAGCTTTTCCCCTTGGTGCCTTGACTGCATGAATTTAAGCGATGTACTTGATAGGCAAATAACTGTGTATACTATTGAACTGTAGCCAAATGTAACCGTTAATTCCATACTAATAGCATCTTTTCTCGCTTTCATCGCCTGTTTCTTGCTAATTCTTCTTCTTCTAAGTGCCTTGTATCTTCAGGACGTAGGTGACCATGGCCTTTCACGTTTCCCTATCCCTGGTGGCTCTGAGCACGCCTTGACCTGTTACGCCATGCAATCCTCGTTCCGTCATCCACCTGATTAGGTCCTTCAAATATGTTATCCGTTGCTTTCCTCTGTCTCTTTTTCCCTCTATCTGGCCTGTTAGTATCAGGTTCTCCAAGCCCTCCTTCTTCATTGCATGCCCCAGGAACTTCAGCTGTCTCTTCCTGATGCTCAGTATTAATTTCCTTTTAGTTTCCATCATTTCTAAGACCTTATCATTGCTCACATGCTTGATCCATGATATTTGCAGCATTCTTCTGTAGAAACCAATTTTCAGTTTTTCCTTCATCTTTGATGTTATTGTCCAGCAGTCACTGCCATATTGAAGGACGGATAGCACGTACCAATTCAATATTGTCTTTCTTGTTTCTGGCGAAATTGTCCTGTTTCTTAATACTTGACTCAACTTCTGGAATGCTTCCTTCGCCATTCCATTTCGCCTTCGGATCTCAGTGTCGCACTTTCCGTCTTCTGTTTTAACGCTTCCCAGGTATTTAAATTTTTGTACCTGCTTGATTCTGACATCCCCGATCTGTATTTGGCATTTTGGGCTGCCCTTTTTACTGATGACCATGCATTCGGTTTTCTTGCAGTTTATAATTACAAACTATAAAAATTTAAATGCAACGTCACTCGCCATGTTCTGTTTTCCTGGATCCTGATCATTTATAATTTTTCCCTCATTTCTCGTCGCTAAAATACCTTCCTCTACTTGTAAATCCTTGCGTTCAAGTAGCATTGTCGCCTTGCTTGGGGTGAAATAATAGCAAAGACCTCTGTTAATCTAACGACCCTGTTTTACGAGCACAGAAAAGAACTCTGTTGGGATAACTCATTGCATTCTTTATTATTGCAGCGAAACAAAAACTGGCCATAATTTTTATTTTAAAAATGCTACGCCTACACAATCAACAGAAATCAACCATAAAAATTAAGAACTAACACATGCAGGAATGAGAAATCGGGGAGCCGAGTTCGAATTCCAAATGAATTCATTGCATTCACTTACGCACAAATACCCTTGGGAAAGGTATTAATCCGTCTATTCCTTCCGGTTATGGGTTAACTAACAGCAAAGATTTGCTTCTATAGCCTTGGTCGGCAACCAGTCTACCACAGAAAGCAATGACAACCTACTGCGGGATAATCTTCTGCCCAGTCAGTCATGTCTCTTTCGAGACATGATCGCCCAAGCGTGTATCACGTATGGCACTTAAATGAATGACATGCAGGATGCGATGGATAAACTGTCGTGTAAATTCCGCAAAAATACGATTAACACTGAATTTCATTTTAACAGATATATTTACGAATATTATACAACAATTTCTTGCATTACTGAAGACTAAATTAATTCAATTAACTTGCTATTGACTTCAACCACGGCCTCCAAACGACTTGGAAATCTCTTGCATCTCTTCTGGAAAGTCTACTTGTTTAGGCTGGCAAATGTCGCTATAGCCCTTGCCTCTACTTAGTGTTACATGGGGTTCTATTGGTCTCTCGCTTACCTACGGCCCGCGTATAACAATAAAGGGACTGGGGGGCGGTTAGGTGCCCAAATGTTTGAACTAAAGCTTACGACGAGAATGCCAAGCGGTACAACATGATTTTTCCAAATATCTAGCGGAGTAGATTGCATCATGGTGCACTTTTCCCTACAGACGGTGTCCAACTGACCCGACTATACTGTGCAGTCTAGAAAATCAAAAGCAAATAAAACGCATGTGCGAAATTAAGACTTTAAAATGGCAACAATTTGCCCATTGCACCTTCTACATACATACATACGTATATACTAACGACATATACACGTGACCTTTATTCAACCAATGAAAATAAAATTAAATAGAATTTTTAAGAGTGAAACGTAACTTCGAATTATTCTACTTTCAAAATTTCTGATGACGCTAAACAATTATTGAATTATATTAGATTTACAAAATCATTTCCTTATTCTGTTGGATTTAATCAATACTAGCAGTATAGCCCGGCGTTGCTCGGGTGTAATGAAAGCTTTAAAACTTTAAAACTAATCCATGGTCCTGAAGCTCAGGCTCAGCCTAAAGAATATTTGAAATAATAAAATAATTGCGACAATTTACCAATCGCAACTAGTATATATATATATATATATATATATATATATATATATATATATATATATATACTAGCAGTATAGCCCGGCGTTGCTCGGGTGTAATGAAAGCTTTAAAACTAATCCATGGTCCTGTAGCTCAGACTCTTTGGACGTTAACACGAAAGACTAAAAGGAGTAGTTGTTACCAGTTAAAGCGAAACCGTAGACTGAATGAAAAATGAATTGATGTAAGTCAAATTTTGATTTCCTGGTATTGATATCAAATAAGTTTTTTTCGTCGTAAACTGAATTTTGAAGGCTAAATAAGTCCTCTGACTAAATTGTATCATGGCTGAGACTAAGAACTACAATTATACCTACTTAGACCCAAACCCGAAGCAAAAACTAAAATAAAAGGGCTGAAAAAAATACAGACATACAAGCAGATAAACAGACACACACACAAATATCTTGCCTTTTATATATATACATTATCAATTTTCTGCACTATTGTAAGAAGTGAAACTTTTTGAATATCGTTTCTTATGTCTTTGTCTATGAGTGTATCAAATTTGATTAAAATCGGACCACTCATTGTATAACCCGATTTTATCGATTATCAATTTTCGATATTTATCGGGGGTACTTCGACACAAAACCTAGCTAAGAACACTCGCGGACGCTTATAGTACAACTGTGTATATTTTCCAGAAAATCCGTTCAGCCGTTTCGGAGTGTATAGGTAACGTCACACACACACACAGACACACACACACACACACACACACACACACACACATAGACAAAGTTCCCTTTATATACAAGTTTAGATTTTCACATCAAAATCCTTGATCTTTTCAAAGTGCACTAATATATTCGAAAATACGCCTGTACGCAACAGCAGTTATCTTATCGTTTTTATTCCTTTTTCTCATCGATCACCACATCGAATGTTAAGTTTGCTTTTACGATTTTACTGCTTTTCGATAAAGAAAAAGTGGACAGATTTGATCTCTAAAGTACGTTATCTACTGGCAAAAAGAGATTAGGTTTGTTACATGAATAATTCGCAAAATATGTATCATGTGATCAGTGGTCTTCTGTCATCAAGGTTCAATAACTAAAAACCTTTTCGAATATTTTTTGCGTTTCTGTAATCTACGCATTGGTATACGTTCTTCTTTCTGTCAATAAGATAAAATATCTATTTCTTGCATTGCCGACTTCAAAGGCAAAAATATATGACACTTTCATAGCAATAATTATTTTATTACGTCAAAAGGAAAAAAGCCACGTCATGAAAATTACCTATCTGTTAATTTTAAATGCAGATCATTTAAAAATTCGCGTGAACGGGATTAGCCTTGATTTTCTCTTTTAGATCTACTAGACACATCGGGATGGATTGCTTTGGAACCCTCCCCCCCCTGGTTAAGGTAGTTCTTTTTCTTTTTGTACCTAGTGAACGCGAATGAATGTGAGTCCTAGCCTATCCCCGGCATTGTCTTTTATTATAATCCAGGTCGAGATTCACAATTTCCCCAGTTTTTATTTTTTGTCCAGTTTTATCTCGTCTGGGTCAAGATTATATTCTCATCATCAATTTTATTTTCTCCTCTCCACTCCCTGTAGAAAGAGTGCCTCTTGATTTTGTCCTATGGGCAGAATACAGCGACCTCTTTGTTTTGTGGGTTGGTTGCGTCCAACTAACATCATGATTTCTGTTTGTATCTTTTGTTTAAAAAAAGTTTTGTTTTAGGAATTTATGTCATGCCCCTCCCCACATATTATTTCATGATATATTTTTAAATATATTTTTGTATCTATTATTCATAATAAAAAATTTATACTCTTTTCTGTTTGTTTTTTTCTTTTCTTTTTTAGGTCCCTGGTATGTTTGAGGTATTTTGGTGTATGAAAGATTGAATGATGATGGTAGTGAGACAATTATAAAGTATGTTTGCGTCGTGAGTCGGATTAGTTAGGTATAGTATAGGTACTGAAGACCAACCTGAGTTCCTCCCACTAAATCGGCCTTGTGCCACAATTGTATTTTTCATACAATAAATGTCTGAAGTTATAACTACGATATCGCTAAACTTTACAATTAAACCTACGAAATAATGTTTTTATTTGGTAAAAAATAACTACGAAAAATAGTTTAAACGAACAGTTGAGATAACATTTAATTTATGTCGTCACACAGCAATGACAGGCATTATGAGCCAAATTTAAGAACAAAAGAAGAATTTATTTTTAATACGCAAAATAATGAAAGAATTACTCAAAATCAATGCATTGCATATCAAATGATGACCAATAATATGGGCGTAAAAATAATCAATACAAATGACAAATATCATTTTACAATAATAATTATAATGCTATATAAGTTCCTTAGAAAATAAAACTCACGTATAAAATGTAGGAAAGGAGAAAATATTTCTCTGAATAGTTTTCAAAGAATTGGTACGATTTTCAAAGCCAAGTTCCTGTAACAGCGAAGTACAGGACAATCACAGCAATTTAAGACATTTCCGTGATGTGGGAGTGATTTAGATGTTGCCAAATGTTTTCTGTATTGTTTTTCTTTCTGTACCGGGGCGACCAGGGTTTCAGCGGCGGATGTTCTTCGACTCCTCAAATTAACTCTTGCACACCCTTGCCTACAGGTAGGCTCCAAATTCACTTCTCTGAATTTAAAGAAAAACCGTTTAATTCTTTGTGGATGATAAACAAATGCGATTGTTTTCCCACAAGTCGAAATGTAACAAAAATATTTTTGAAATTAAAAATTAAGCAAGAGTCCAACGCAGTGACTGCTTTCCCTCAGACAATACACGCTCAAGCAGCTTAAATTTCTTATAGTACTTTCTGTAATAAAACATATTTTGTGTGAGTCTTAGTAAAATACTTTAATCTTCCGCTTCCACGACGATAATAACAAAACTGAGAAAATGGCTCATTAAAATTTTAAAATAAAACCAAAACAATGCCCATCTTCCTGGAAATCAGTCTAGTAATACATTTATAAATATGAACTGCTTCTTAGGATATTATCATCGTTGCTATTATTACACATAATTGAAATGATCGTTACGATAATGGCGATCTGTTTAAGACCGTCCAATGAGACACGAAGAGACGTCGGAAAGCATTGTTTTCTTTAACTGGCCGTCTTCCTCACCATTTTCCATATGTTTCGGTTATTGAGTGCAAATGAGCCTTAATATTGAATTCATAATTAGACTCACAATTAAATAAATAATCAGTGTCTGGAGAAAACAATACGGAGCGAAAGTGGAAGTGGGGGAATTGGTAACATTAGTGTTCTTCTCTGTTTACAGAAATATAGATGTTAGATTTTATTATGCAATTCAATATGTTTACCAAAAATTTATTAACCTATTAATGTCCACCCGTCTAATTAATTACAAAAATTAAAAATAAAATCAGGTACTGATTATAATTTTTTAAAACATATATGCGATATAAATTATAAAATCCTTAAAAAATCTAATGTTGACTTCAGGGTCATAAAAATTTAGTATTGCTAATAGGTTTTACCTATAAATCATTAAGGGCTAAATTTTAATTATAAGTATAAATTATAATAAAATAAAAAAATATATGCTGAAAAATTATATTAATGGAGAATGCGGTAGAAATATCTTCCGCGATTTAAAGGTTAAAAAAAAGACCTTGGTAACTATTATTCAGATGTTTATTTCACTGTTGTTTAAACAAAGGTTTATCGCTTTTATTCATTTCGTTTTTGAAATACCATTCTTCAAATATAAGTTTGCCATACACTGTTGTAGACGATTTCTAAAATTTTCCACCACTCGAAGAGTCATTTCTGCTGCTATTTCTGTCATCTTTTGGTGAATAGCATTTTTTTAAAATCCTATCACCCCAAGCAAGGCGATAACGCCACTGATGCGCAGGGGGCTACGTAAGAGTAAAAAGAATGGAAAAGAGAAAGCCGGAAACCACATCCTAAACAAGGAACAAGGGATGAGCCTCTTCACCTGTTCAATAGACATGGGTGGAGTGTGAACCGGGCGATAGTTTAGTCTATCTACTCTAATTGAAAAAAAAAAATTAAAAAAAAAAGACTGAAAAGAATGGAAAAGAGAAGGCCAGAAACCACATCCTAAACAGGGAACAAGGGATGAGCCTCTTCACCTGTTCAATAGATGTGAGTGGAGTGTGAACCGTGCGATAGTTAAGTCTATCTACTCCAATTGAAAAAAAAAGAAAAAATAAAGAGTGAAAAGATTGGAAAAGAGAAAACCGGAAACCGCATCCTAAACTGGAAACCAGGGATGAGCCTCTTCACCTGTTCAATAGATGTGAGTGGAGTGTGAACCGGGCGATAGTTTAGTCTATCTACTCCAATTAAAAAAAAAAGAAAAAATAAAGAGTGAAAAGATTGGAAAAGAGAAAACCGGAAACCGCATCCTAAACTGGAAACCAGGGATGAGCCTCTTCACCTGTTCAATAGATGTGAGTGGAGTGTGAACCGGGCGATAGTTTAGTCTAGCTACTCCAATTGAAAAAAAAGAAAAAATAAAGAGTGAAATGATTGGAAAAGAGAAAACCGGAAACCGCATCCTAAACTGGAAACCAGGGATGAGCCTCTTCACCTGTTCAATAGATGTGAGTGGAGTGTGAACCGGGCGATAGTTTAGTCTATCTACTCCAATTGAAAAAAAAGAAAAAATAAAGAGTGAAAAGATTGGAAAAGAAAACCGGAAACCGCATCCTAAACTGGAAACCAGGGAGGAGCCTCTTCACCTGTTCAATAGATGTGGGTGGTGTGTGAACCGGGCGATAGTTTAGTTTAGTCTATCTACTCCAGTTAATTCTTCAATAGTTGCTGATCGACCTCAGTTTTTAAGTAACCCAAGAGCAAATAATCGCAGTGGAGCATGCAGGCCATCCCATATCACCACGTAAAGCAATCAAATGTCCTGCAAACATTTCTCTCAAAGTTTTGATTGATCTTTTTGCTGTGTGTGCCGTTGCTTCATCCTTTTGAAACCACACATCCGGACTCCCAATTCCTCTGAGCTTTTGTTCTAGAAATGGCTGCTGCATCTTTAAATTACAATTAGAAGTTATTGTAAACGGATTTTCACTCCCCTTAAAAAAAAGCACCATATAGCAAATTTCGCAACTGAGCACCACACACTTACACGTTAATCTGTAGAGATCTTTCATGAGACTTGCTAGGGAGATATTCTGCCCAGTAACGAAACTTCTGCCTATTGACGCAGTCAGAGAGATGAAAGTGAGTTTCATTACTTATGATAAGAACAACATTTATAGAAAGATTTTGAAATATGTCGCCACAGCAGGCCATTCGGTTTTCCTAGTCGCGCTCTTGCAGTTCCGGAACAACCATAAATTTGTATGGATGGAACTTCAGATCGGTTCGTAAAATTCATGTCTGTTCGATCAAACAGTACCAAAGAAGAAGCATGTTTAAGCGCAGAACTTGTGGCCTCGTAATTTTCAAACTATAACAGTACCGATTTTTTATTCGAAAAAGCCTCATACTGACGTAATATACAGACGAAAAATCATACCGACGAAAGTTATACCTGTGCTGTAATTACAGATTCACCCTTAAAAACAAAACAAACAGCAATCGCACGGTGTAAACTATTCCTAGTCATTATGATAACTGATGTTATCTAAGAATGTGGTAAGACATAAGCTAGATGAAGATATCCTAGTCACATTTTTAAGTTTACTAGTCTCTCTTAGGAGACAGTTTAAAATGTGCGTCGTATTTCTGCCGCACTCGTTATAATTATATGAATAGAAGCGTTTATATTTCTAAGACGAGATACTTAGTAAAATATGAATAAAATATGAATAATTACAGCATTTACATCATTCGGACTATTGTCCTCATCTTTTTGCCACTTGTACGAAGTTTCGGCCGTTGTACGCTCCAACCTTCTTCAGATGCTAGGAATTTTGAATCGAACCCTTTATTACAATCACCGGAGTATATGATCCTCTTTTCTTGCGTAGTATAGCCTTGTTGTTAGTCGTGAGTTATCTCCTTCTAATAATGTCCATAAGCAATAAATGCTGCCTTTTCGTTCTCACAAGTGCTTAGACATGAAATGACCAACTTTTTAAATGCATTTCAAAACGTTTACAAAGTTTTAAATAAGAAATTTCCAATATTTTACTATAGATTAATTATTGGCTTTAATATTTAACAAAACAAGATCTGATAGAAATTTATAGTTATAGAAAAATAAATTGACTATTAAGAAATCATTTAATGATGTTGGTGTTGCAACTGTGAACAAAAAAAAGGGATACAGAATATTTACATTGTTTAAAAGCATAAAAGCACAAAAGCCTTAGCATAAATATCAAATCTAAACTTACTTAGAAATTGAAATTTGTCTGTGTGTGTGTCTGTGTGTGTGTGTCTGTGTGTGTGTCCGTTACCTATAGACTCCGAAACGGCTGAACCGATTTTCTTGAAAATTTACACAGTTGTACTATAAGCGTCTGCGAGTGTTCATAACTAATCGAAAAAGAAGGAGTGGTCCGATTTTAATTAAATTTCATACACTCATAGACAAAGACATAAGAAACGATATTCAGAACTTTCAAGGTTGCAGTTCTTACAATAGTGCAGAAAATCGATAATATATATATAAAAGGCAAGATGTTTCGGTTTGTGTCTGTTTATCTGCCTGTATGTCTGTATTTTTTCAGCCCTTTTATTTAAGTTTTTGCTTCGAGTTTGGCTCTAAATAGGTATAATTGTAGTTCTTAGTCTCAGCCATGATACCATTTGCTCAGAGGACTTATTTAACCTTCAAAATTCAGTTTACGACGAAAAAACTTATTTGATATCGATACCAGGCAATCAAAATTTGACTTACATCCATTCATTTTTCTTTCAATCTACAGTTTCGCTTTAACTGGAAACAACTATTGCTTTTTAGTCTTTCGTGTCAATGTCCAAAGTGTTTGAGCTCCAGGACGATGGATTAGTTTTAAAGCTTTCATTACACCCGAGCAACGCCGGGCTATACTGCTAGTAATAAATAAAAATATGTTAGTTAGGAGAAGACATCGTTGAAAACTGATTTCTATAAATTAGGTTTTAGTGAAAAATATGGACCTACATTGAATAAACTTAAACAGCTAGCCGAAATGTCGGGCACTTCATTGAAATTGTCAATCAACACGTTTTAGAAGTCAACAGTGGAGGAACAAAATAAAGTTTTAGGAAAGTGGGCAGTAAATTTATAGTCCCCTTCAGATTGGAGGAATATGTAAACATAAGTGCAGATATTTATCACAATTCAATTTTTTCGGGTGTTATCTTCTCATTTAAAACTTTGCAAACCCATCTAATTTCAAATAAAGAGTTTTAAGAAAAGCTGGAATTCTTGACTAGTGGCGTTGATAGTCATTACTAAATGTCTGTGTCTTCGAGAAACCAAAATCATAAAAGAATCCTATATTGATATCAGAGTTGGATACTACAAACGAATAGCTTTAGGAACAGAGGCTAAATAGTATGGAAATGATTTTGCCCTCAATGCCAAATAGAAAATTAACATTCATAAACTTTGTTTTAAAAAAACAAAGTTTATTGATTTGTTGCTTTTTGCATCTTATCAACCTTTTACAAATTATTTAAGCAAGAAGGTATTTTTAGATTTTAAAATCTTTCATGGTTAATAATTACTGATGCAATATCTACAAATTAATTCATAAACTTTTACCGTCAAAACAGTCAAATCTAACTGCAAATTCTACTTTAGCAGTTTATTTTCTCGCACTTCCCGACTATGGGATGCCTTATGTATGCTTGCTTTGCTGATTGTGGCATCGAGCAGAGTCCTGTTTTAAAAGATACGTTCAGCACTACTGCCTCAAGGCACTTGATGTCGTCGTCGTCGACGTTGGCCATTGGCCGAGATAGAACACATTACACCCCTCCAGTATTCCCTCTGCATTTGAAACCCTAGCGCAGTTTGTAGCGAAATTCATATCTTGTCAAATAGCTGAATACTTGATGCTTTACCAGGGCTACCAAGGGTGCTTTTATTGTGACACCAACACTAGATGGGTTGCCTCCAGGCCCCATCCTGTTATTTAACCCATGACTGGGGGGAAGTGACGGATTAATACCGTTCCCAAGGGTCCAAGTGCTTAAGTGAATGCAGGGTACTTAACTGGAATTCGCACATCCGTCACTGAATGCTTACAGCGCCTGGTATTCCCAAGCGGTCACCCAACTACGTAATGACCAGGCTCAACGTTGTTTAACTTCGGTGATCGAACGAGAACCGGTATATTCAACGTGATATGCCGTAAGCTCAAATGCACTCAATGTAAGCCTCCATATTGAGTTTGAGAACACGTGAGAAGCTGAATGGAGACATAACGTCGCCACTCACTGAAGATTCTTCCAAACACCTTCGTAATCACCATTCGATTCATTTAACTCTTTACAAATCCTTTACACTATCCTCATATTGACAATCAAACGCACTGAAAGGTTCGTATTCGAGCTAACGGCGCGAATGTCAGAAAGCATTATAGCATACCATTTTCAAATTGTGTGTGTGTGTGTGTGTGTGTGTGTGTGTGTGTGTGTGTGTGTGTGTGTGTGTGTGTGTGTGTAAAGAAGAGATGTTGAAATAATTAACGACTCTACCAACTTTCTAAAATATGACAAAACATCATCTTTCTCTGAAAGACTTCTTGGTAAGGTCGAGATCAATTCAGTAATCCTCTTCTTTAAAAATTCAATACTTTCCTGTTTTACGTCTTCCTGTATATATATATATATATATATATATATATATATATATATATATATATATATATATTTACGAAGATTAACGAAATTTGGTTGTTTATAATCAAGTTTTGTTAATTTCCGTAACATGTTTACATTTGTTGACATTATGATACATTTCAGAGCAGATATGGTTACTGCGATAAATCAAAACTGTGTTATATAGGCTTGATTAAAACCTCGTTTAGACTCATGGTCATTCGTGGTCGAGAGGTCTAAGACGTGCCAGATCACATAGTAGTTTCTCCTATGTGGGTAGGGGTCGCAGGTTCGAATCCTGCCGAATGACACACATTTTCGTAATAAAAAATTATCGTAAATAATCATGCCAGTAGATATAAATATACAATACTATTTAATTAAAAAAAAACAGAATACGAGTATCGATAAAAAATAATGTTCAAACAAATCATTTCATATATGTATGTTTTAAATCCAAAAGGATGTCAGATAGGTAAATCCCAAAAACCCGATCATAATTAATATTAATTTCATTAATATTAAAGTTGATCAAGGTGGAGGGCTCGATGCAAATATTATATTCTATTTACAGAGCCAGATATAAAAATTAAAATTAAAATTTTGATATTTAAATCCGTTGAATAGCCATTTCTACGAGGAAATATTCGCTTCTTCAGCATCTATCTTCCCTTTTTTAATTCCTTAAATTCAAAAATTGTTAGTCCTACCCCATTTTATTTTCATGTGGATGGATGTTTTTTTGGGACTTCTACCGGAATAAAATCTTTTAATACATTCGAATTTGAGTAAATAAAATTTTCGTTTCACCGTTGCTGAAGAAACGAAGATTTCCTCGTAGAAATGGCTATTCAACGGATTTGAATACCGAATTTTTTGTTTTATTTTATATATATATATATATATATATATATATATTTCGACACACAACAAAAACAATCCAGAATTATTCACAAAGATCAAAACACACATGGAATTACTCAACAATAATGACAAAATAAAGGAAATCTTAAAGACAACTAAAATAATTAACAGCAAACGCCAGCCCCAAAATTTAGAAGACATCCTAATCTCATCAAAATTCAAACAGCTCAAAACACAGGGGGTCACAAAATGCAAAAAAAAAAAAAAAAGGAGTGGAGTATGCAACATAATAATAGAAGAAAAACACTTCAATTTCGAAAACTCATCTACATTCGAAATAAAATCGGATCTGAGCTATACCTCGAAAAATGTAGTTTACGCCCTAAAATGCGATAAATGCGCAAAAATAAACATAGGGGCGACACAATGCTTGAATAATAGAATAGCCCTTCATAAAAGTAATATCAAAATAGCAATTAACCGAAAATTGTATGTCTTCCAACGTTTGCATGAATGCAGTGGAGGTAAATTCTGAGTAATATCTACCAAAATGCGGATTATGACACCCTAATAATACAGGGAGAAAAATTCATAAGAAAAACATGAAAAACTTAAAACACACAAAAATCATGCACGCACATACATACACACACACACTTACATACACACACCAAATTCAAATGGTAACCCAAACAATAAAAAGAACCAGATGACATAAAAAACAATTCTAAAGCATGAAGACGAAATCAAAAAACGCTCTCACACATAATTACACACACACACACACACACACACACACACACGCACACACACACACACACACACACTATATTCAAAAAATACCGCCAAAACACGATATAAAAAAAAGATGACCGATAAAATACAATTACAGACCAATTTCGCAAGTCAATAAAAAAATTCCTAGATAACATAAGGCGCCTATAAGGTAATCTTAACGTGCTAATGTGAAAACCTAACCGCAAAATCATTTAAACTTGATGGTCAGCATTTCATTTATTTATTTATATGTTTATGCACTTATACACGTGATGATGTGGAAAACCACCAATCCCCCAAAACCACCAATCCCCCAAAACCACCAATCCCCCAAAATACATAATTACTAACCTATTTATAAAAGATCCCTTGGCGAATAGAAACAAAAGGAACTCGATACGTAAAGTCACAAGTTTAGTCGCCTGAAGAGAGTCAACTTTAGACTCGAAACACGTGTAGCGTCACAAATATCATTATGGACACTTAATATATCATATCATGTATAATAACAACAGCAATAAATATACACTTTAAACAAAACGTTCACGGCCTCTCACACTTTTTATTTTCTCTCTCTCTCTCTCTCTCTCTCTCTGTATATATGTATATATATATATATGTGTGTGTGTGTGTGTGTGTGTGTGTGTGTGTGTGTGTGTGTGTGTGTGTGTGTGTGTGTGCACATGTAAAACTGCTTCAATTAGCCTGTCTTCTTACTGTCTCAGCAACCCTCTTGCGTCTTAGGTTAACTATCGGCTTGCTTGGGGAGAACTATTTGTAAAAATTATCAGAGGAAACAATATATCAATCTACTTTTTTGTCCAATTCCTCAATTAGATAGATAGATAGATAGATAGATAGATAGATAGATAGATAGATAGATAGATAGATAGATAAGCAGACAAGCAGGAATAATAAAATAGATAGATAGATAGATAGATAGATAGATAGATAGATAGATAGATAGATAGATAGATAAGCAGGAAGAATAAAACAGATAGATAGATAGATAGATAGATAGATAGATAGATAGATAGATAGATAGATAGACGAAGGAGTTATTCCACCATCTACAGTAAAAAACAATTCGCTGTTTCCTAGATTTTAAATAAAACACTCTTAATATTCTGACCGTTAGAAGTCTTCAACTGTTTTTATTTGTTTGAATATTCTTCCTCGGATATTCAAGTAAATATTTTCTCGAATTTAGTTCCAGGATGTGCGTTGTGGCGCACAGGATATTGGCATTGAACGAACTTCGGAGTGAGTGAAAGAGAAAGAGAGAGAGAGAGAGAGAGAGAGAGAGAGAGAGAGAGGAGTTTGAATTCCAGTTGAATTCGCTTTATACACTTCCACGGAAATACCCTTAGGTAAAGTATTAATCCATCTCCTCTCTCCGGCTATGGGTTAAATAGCAATACATATGGGGTTCTATAGCTATGGTTGGCAACCAGTCTACAGCAGAAAGCAATAGCAACCTACTACGAGAAAATATTCTTCCCTGTCAGTCATTGTTTTTTTTTTGTTTTTTTTTTAGAAATGATCGTTCAAGCGGGTATCACGGGTGCCACTTATCTGACTGACTGAAAATTGTACAGCACTGGTCAAAATGTGTTACATTCTGTATATTCGAAAATAATTTTTTTCAGATATTTTCTTTGCATCCTAAATGAGATTGTGACAAGCGAACAGAAATTGTCTTTAATTATTGATTTCTGAAGAGTGTTTCTTTATTTCAGTCATTTCTGTTTTATCGCGTACCTCAAATCTTTATTCTACAATTTCTTTCGAAAATTATGAAATCTAATAGCATTTTTTAATAAAATAATCACATCATAGCATCAATCGAAGAAGAAATATAGTGAGACAGCTTATTTGAGAGCAGCTTGGTGGTAAAGGCGTAGGATCTAAAACAGTAAAGTATATTCGGAGGAACAACATCAAGGAAGCTGTGGAAAGTTATAATTCGCTAGCATTTTTGTTTTAATCATCTCACCCCAAGCAAGGCATTCCACTGCCACTATTGCGCATGGGGCTACATAGGGGAAGGTAAAGAGAAGGAGTGGATAGACATAGGGAATGTCAGGAGGAAGGTGACAGATGAGTAAGGATACCGAGGATGAGGGTTGGGCAGATGGGAAGAGTGTTTGATAGAATGGGAGCAGGTTAGTGTGTTAGGAGGTGTCTATTGACCTTACATTTAAACTCCTGGAGATTGTAGCCGTCGGGGAAGCAATCATTTGGAAGAGAATTCCACAGTCGGGAAGTGCGAGGAAAGAAACTGTTGGAGTAGAAGTTACGGCTGCATTTTATCGGTTTCACTGTAAAAGGGTTGGATCTAATTGCTAATCTAGTATCTCGTTCAAATTCGTATTTAGGGAGCACGTGATCTAAGTTCATCAGAGCAGAAGCCGTGAAAGTATTTATAGAAGAGACACAGGGAAGCCACGTCGCGCCGGTGTGAGAGAGACTGCAGGCGGTCTGCCAAGTCGGTACCTATCACATTACAGACCCTCCTCTGAACCTTATCGAGAAGCCCGAGGAGAATAGCAGGGGCACCCGACCAGATGTGGCAGCATCCAGTATCCATTAGGACCGTGGTACACATAACTCAATCAGTTCTGAGTCTATATAGATGTCGCCACTAATAAAAATACATATGATTCTCATGAAGTACTAACCTTCAAATGGCACGTGACAAAATTTGAGCCCAATCGGGTGATTAGTTTACAAATTACATTTACTTAAATGAAGATACTGTGTTAAATTTTCAAAATAATAGAAAAATATGACTTTCGTGTGTTGATAAAATATTAATATCTGATGGGGTAAAACACTGTTCAAGCAAAGCAATGGCATGATAAGTATTATTTAGACTCTGCTCTGTCGGAAACAATGGTTTAGAGGTGGTATGTTGACTTTAAACGTGGTCGTAGAAACAAAAATTATGCTGACCGCTCTTCTTCTTCTTCTTCTTCTTCTTCTTCTTCTTCTTCTTATTCTTCTTGTGCCCTGTTCCTTCAGGACGTAGGCGATTATGGCTTTCCACGTTCCCCTATCCCTGGTGGCTCTTAGCATGCCTTCCCCTGTTACACCATGCAATACTCGTTCCGTCATCCACCTGATTAGGTCCTTCAAATATGTTATCCGTTGCTTTCCTCCGTCTCTTTTTCCCTCTATCTGGCCTGTTAGTAGCAGGTTCTCCAAGCCCTCCTTCCTCATTGCATGTCCCAGAAACTTCAGCTGTCCATTCCTGATGCTCAGTATTAATTTCATTTTCGTTTCCATTATTTCGAGGATCTCGTCATTGCTCACATGCTTGATCTATGATATTCTCAGCATCCTTTTGTAGAACCACATTTCTTCCAGTTTTTCCTTCATTTTTGATAATATTGTCCAGCATTCATTGCCATATTGAAGAACTGACAACATATAGCAATCCAGTACTCTCTTCCTTGTTTCAGAGCGAAATTGTCCTTTTGCTTAATACTTTACTCAACTTTTGGAATGATTCCTTCACCATTCCAATTCGCCTTCGGATCTCTGTGTCGCTCTTTCCGTCTTCTGCTATAAAACTTGCCAGGTATTTAAATTTTTGTACCTGCTTGATTTTATCATACCTCACCTGTATTTGGCATTTTGGGCTGCCCTTTTTGCTGATGACAATGCATTCGGTTTTCTTGCAGTTTATTTGTAGTCCTTTCTTTTCACCCTCTTCAGCTACCTTTTGTAGGAGGTCTTGTAGTTTCCTTTATGTGCCTGCTATCAGCACTGTATCATCTGTGTACCTCAGGTTGTTTAAATTGTGGCCTCCAATGACAAATCCAGGTATAATCAGGTTGCCTAAAATCGGCAGTTTTCCCGGAAAACACGTTTTGGCCGATCTTAAACTGAAGCTGCGTGAGATAGCTGAGGAGTTAAACATATCAGAAGGCAATGTATTAACCATTTTGTATTAACATTTGTCAATGAGAAAGCTGTATTCAAAGTAGGTGCCGCGTTTGCCCACAGGCGATCAAAAACAACAAGGCTTTGATTTAATGTAGATGTATACCAATATCTTACTGTTCTTTTTACTGTGTATGTGTGAGTACTTTTGTGTTATAGACTCAAATCTTTAAAAGCAACCCACACTTAATAAAACCACATATCAATCTAGTCACAACACATTACATTGCATTTAGACTTATGGTTCTGTTGTTAACATTTCGGTCTCTCAAGTGGAGTGACGTCATAGAACCGCGTTACTAATTTAAGACCTGCGTCTGCTATTCGGTGACTGTTATCGTTACACAGCAATGTTTTATGGCAACACCTGAAAATAATCATCTTTGATAATGAATGTCTTTATGTTAATGTCCCTGTAACCACTCTGAAGATGGTTCATGTCAGCCGAAAGGTTAGAACCATCGCAATAAAAAATATCCAAATGTTTCACAATTTTGTCTTTATTTTCACAAGAAATTAAAGCCAAAATACGATGTGTAGAACGACTCATGATTAAGCATACTAGACATTCATTATCTGTTATATTTAACAATATATATTTAGATAATTATCTGCTGCCTCGATAGACTATATATATATATATATATATATATATATATATATATAGTAGCGGTCATAATATAAGGAACGGGAACAACAAAGACATAAATATGTGTATTACTTAAAAAGTAATGCATGATTAGCAATGAAAATTTTCCCGAATAAAGATTAAGGTGTAATGCATAAATATTATGAAAAGTCATAAAAATTAAGTTTTTTTAAATAAAGATTAAATGGAACCAAGGAAATAAGCTACTGGGCAAAAGTTAAAGGACGATGTTAATATTTGTGCATTACACCCTAATCTTTATTCGGTAAAAATTTCATTGTTAATCATGCATTACTTTTTAAGTTATACACATATTTATGTCTTTGTTGTTCCCATTCCTTATATTATGGCCGCTACTGTATATTTATCGTGAAGGAAATTAATAAAAATAATAACTTAATGAATTTAAAGTAGTTTCTACAAAAGTAAAGAAAAACAGGTGAATAATGGGATTCCTTATTCAATTACGTGTTGAGGGCCGTTATTAATTTTCCCCCCTAAACATCGGGCACTGACCTCTTGTATCATTAAAAGTAAAAGTACATACTTTTGTACGAAAGCTACTTAAAATCTTTGGAGGCTTACTAAGAAGTCCTTCCATAAATAATTCTGATACTTCATCTTTTTACTGGTCAGACATTGGAAAGTGGGCTAAGAGAAAAAAAACTCTGCCTTCCTGCACATACATATGACGAGTTCGAAAGTAATTATTTTAGGAAGAAATCTAGTAATTTTTTATTAAATTTTCCAAATCAAATGTCTATTGTTAAAAAATGGAAATACTTCGATTTTAATGACTTAATATATTTCTCTATTAATTCCATGGCTAATAAGAAAATTTAGAAGCGATACATTTTATGCACAATCACCAGTTCTGAATCATTGAAAAACATTCCAGATCTGTGTATGACATCATGGCGTCTTGAAAATACCTTTACTTTTTTCGATTTATATTTTCTTAATAATTAAATTATTTCAATTATTTGATTAAATTTGGTTTTATCGATGCCATATTTTTGTACATGTTTTGGCTATCGAAATTCGATAAAGTTTCGACTGCACATTATTTAGCAGAGAAAGACGTAATGCTTTTTATCACTATCTATGTCTCTTTTCCCATATCTCCTCTTACGAGGTGCATACAATTAAAGATCATTTTTTTTATGAACAAATAATTATTACATGAGAAAATTGAAGATTAAAAAAAATCGGATTTAGGTTAATTAATACTAATTATTCTGATGCTGATTGGAGATAATGATTTTCTCATCTTTATTGAAATGACACGTGATGGAGAAAATGTTTTAAAATATTTATGATTTTTTAGAGAACACTTGCAGTAAAGCTTGTAGACAATAGTCAGTCAGTTAAGTGCCATACACGTTTTGGGCAACCATGTCTGGAAAAAGACATAACTGACTTGGCAGAAGATTATACCGCAGTAGGTTGCTATTGTTTTCTGCAGTAGACTGGTTGCCAACCAAGGTTATAGAACCCAATCTGTCCTATTATTTAACCCATAAATAGAGGGAAGTAACGGATTAATACCTTTCCCTAGACTATTTGCGCGTAAGTGAATGCAAGGAATTCAACTGGAATTCGAACTCGGCTCCCAGATTTGTCGTTCCGACTCGATATCCGCTGCACCTCAAAACACATTTGCGTAGATAATAGAGTCTTGTGAAAACAGAAAAAGTAAGGAACCTTGCATTATTCTTGGTAGATTAGACTTTTACTGCTTATTAACTCTTTACAGGTTACTTAAAGCCTTAAACTATTTCTTACATTTTAAGAATTTCTTTAAATATAATAAGTTATTGCTGAAAGACTTACTAATTAACTGGAGTGAAAAGAGTTGGATTCGTGCCTTTCCTATGGTATTTGTGCGTAAGTGAATTTATCGAACCCAGCTGAAATTAGATCCCAGCTTTCCGATCAACAATTCCGAACTATAATTCATTGCACCACCTGCACACCTAAGCTTGCAGTAAGCGGTTACCCATCTAGATACTGATCAGGATTGACATTGCTTAACTTCAACGTTATATGGCCGTAAACCGTTGCTTACCTTATTGTTTTACTGTAAATATCTTAAGTAATCTCGGTTTATTTAGGAAGGATGTTAGAATATACCATAAACTAACAAGAAAAAGCTTGCATACGGACAAAAAATTAATTCAGCGAATATACAAAAATAATAAAAGATGTAAGACAATGATGTGTCTACTCACCAGACTTATTCAATTTTTGCAGTTTGGAGATTCATGAAGATTCTTAGAGAATTAGAAGGACTATGAAGGTGCATTATTCACAGCCACAATCTTAAAATCACAAAATATGTAGATGACAGAAAATAAACTACAAACTCCTGCAGAATACTGCTGCCATATATGGTCAGGCGCCCCTGCTGTTAATCTCAGTGTTCTCGACAGGATCCAAAGGAGAATCAGTAATGTGATAGGTACCGACTTGGCAGCTCGACTACAGCCACTTCCCCACCGACGAGATGTAGCCTCCCTTTGTTCTATAAATACTTTCATGGCTTCTGCTCCAATGAACTTAAGTCACAGGTGCCTCTGCAATAGGTGTTACTCATGCAACCAGATTGGCAACTGGGCCCCACCCATTCACAGTTAGATTAACCAAATGCAGACGACAATTCTACTCCTTCAGCTTCTTCTCTCGCACTTCCCGCCTGTGGAACTCGCTTCCATATTCTTGCTTTGCTGACGGCTACAACCTCCAGAAATTTAAATGCAATGTCAATACTGATCTATTAACCACTTGGCTCTAGTTCTTTCACCACGCCGTATATGCTTTACTTTCTCTCCGCCTTTGCAACTGTCATCAAACCTGTATTCCTATCTTTCTCTTGCTCTTTTCTAACTGGTTCGTCTTCCTCTTCACACTCTTCTACTTAATCTTTTTACTCTTATGTAGTCCCCGCACATCAGCGGCATTACCGCCTTGCTCGGGGTGATACGAAAAAAAAAAAGATACTAAAGAAAAGTGTGAAGAAAGGGCTAAAATCAAATTCCAAAAATACAGAATGCATGGTCGTTAACAAAAGGAACAGCCTAACACGCATATTACAAACTGGAATGGCTTAAGGCCATATCACGTTCAATACACCGGTTCTCGTTCGATAACCGAAGTTAAGTAACGTTGAGCCTGGTCAGTACTTAGATGAGTGACCGCTTGGGAATACCAGGGGCTGAGCGTTTAGTGACGGATGTGCGTGCTTACGGCCATATCACGTTCAATACACCGATTCTCGCTCGATCATCGAAGGTAAGCAACGTTAAGCCTGGTCAGTATTTAGATGGGTGACCGCTTGGGAATACCAGGTGTTGTGAGCGTTGAGTGACGGATGTGCATTGGGGTGCAGTGGATATCGGCTCGGAAAGAGAAATCGGTGAGCCGAGTTCGAATTCCAGTTGAATACCCTGCATTCACTTAAGCACTGGTACCCTTCCGTCCCGTCCCTTTCCCCCAGTTATGGGCTAAATAACAGGGTAGGACTTGGGGACCCTGCTCTTAAAAACAAATTCCAATGAATCTTAATACTCGAAAAGAAAAAGTATTACTAGACACAAAAACTTATATGAAAAAAAACAATTGTTGAAAGAAAAAGGTATTACCAGCAATAAATAAAAATTTAGTTGGGAATAAATGACCCGCCGAGATTGATATGTCATAAAACAAAACAACCAACAAACTGGAGATACCAGAATCAGCAAGTACAACAATTCCAATATCTGGGAAATATTTCAACGGAGGACGGAATGTGTGAAAATGATATCTGAAGGAACACAGGGATTGCGAAAGATGCCTTTAAAAGTCTAAGCAAAGTATTAAGAAAGCGGAACAGTTGGTCAGAAACGAAGAAAATGTTCGAAATTTCATTCTATATGAGAGGGAATGCTGAAATTTCTTCATAGGTAAAAAAAAACTTGAGAAATATGTAGTTCTAGCAAAAGATGCTGGGACTACAATAGTTGGAATATGTGAGCAACAAGGATGTTTTAACAGAAACAGAAGCGAAGTAGCAACTGTCGTTATAAAAGTAATTATGAAAATTTGAAGAATTTGATATTTTACAGGACATACTGAAGAAAAATTGGCAGAGAAAAAGATCGAGTTAACAGCTTTTCTAAACGGGAGATAGAAGAGATGTCCGTTGTGGCACAGTGGATATCAACTCGAAACGAGTAATCGGTGAGCCGAGTTCAAATTCAAGTTGAATTCGTTGCATTCACTTACGTGCAAATACCCTTAGGAAAGGTATCAATCCATTTCTTCCCTCCAATTATGGGTTAAATAACAGGACAGATTGGGTCCTATAGCCTTGGCTGGCAACCAGTCTACCGCAGAAAACAATGGCAATCCATTGCAGGATAATCTTCTGCCCAGTCAGTCATGTCTCTTTCGAGACATGATCGCTGAAGCGTGCATCACTCATGGCACTTAACTGACTGACTGAATATAATAGTTGGAAACATGATTAAGGCTTCTACTGGGCATAAAATGGGAGATCAGTTTTATATAGTTATGAAGTAATAAACTGATCCCCCACTAATTACTATTTAATAATATAATACATCTCTTCGCCCTCTAGCTATGAGTCAAATAACAGGACAGACTGCGTTCTATAGCTTTGTTGGCAACCATTCTACCGCAGAAATGAATGGCAACCTACTGCGGGATAACCTTATGCCCAGTTAGTCATGTCTCTTTCGAGACATAATCGCTCAAGCGTGTATCACGTATGCCACTTAGCTGACTGGCTGGTAGAATAGAGGCTAGGAGGGATATTAAGGAGATGGAAAAAGAATGGATGAAACTTTGTAGAAAGCCATGATAGATCAATTCTTCAAGTTTTTTTTTTTCATGATTAAATCGTTAAGATTTTTATAAAAGCATTGACATGTTAGGCTTAGCAAGTTTTATAAAACTGTTCGCTTTGATAAAGGCTCGCATTTTACACACCATGTACACTAGGGCATTTCTAATCTATTTTAAGATGACGATAGCCGAATTTTCACGAATATCTTGACAACAAATTTGTCTAATCAACGGTACTGGGTACAGGAAGTTTGTCATGACGACTGTTTCTTTTTTGTTACTTCAAATTGTTGAGGTTGTGAATACAAATTTGTTAGCGATGATGATGGCGATGTAGAGGTTATACCGAGAGTGATAATAGTAACAATTTATATTTACTATGTTTGCATTTCCTCTCTCTCTCTCTCTTTCTCTCTCCCTCTCTCTCTCTCTCTCTCTCTCTCTCTGATTCCTTCGTTTAATTATACAGATACACACACATATATAGTTCATTTTTAGAACATCATCACTACACTCGCAGCCATCATCATCGACCAGAATAGTTGCTGCTGATTTTGTTTCGTTAGCATTCAATCTGTGGTTATTCACAGCTTTGTTTTTCTCCAATCATCCAGGTTGTCATCGGATATGCATCGATAAACCGACAGTCATCAATTCAAAATCTCAGCTGGGTCAGTCCCGCTCGGTTGGTTACGCTTGTGACCTCATCCTCTCTACGATTTTCCCCATATACGAAATTACCCACGCCCACAACTCCGTAATCTTATTCGTCACTGGCGCTGCGTGGGAGGAAAAGAGGGGGAAATAAAATTAAACTTAAATCTCTCAAGTGTCGAAATGAGATGGGTTCATTAAGTGTGTTAGAGAAAAAAAAGGGAGAGAGTGAGTGAGACAGAGAGAGACATTTTCATCTGCAATTTCTTTCCTTGTGATGCACCGAAATCTGAACGCACATTATAATAGTTGAAGTTGCATTCGAAAAGCTAAGCAAAGTATTAAGAAACAGGAAAAATTCGTTGGAAACAAAGACAAGAGCGCTGAACTGCTATGTGATATCTATACTTTTGTATGACTAAATATTAGACAATCTTCTCACATATTAATAGAAAACTCAAGGAAGCAGAAACGTGGAATTAAAGAAGGTTGGTTGGTTGGTTTTTATGGCAAATCAACCTAGGCGGGTCATTTATTGACAAATAATTTTTTATTTATTGCTGGTAATACCATTTTCTTTCAACAATTTATTGTTGTTTTTATATAAGCTTTTGTGTCTATTAATAATTTTTTCTTTTTCGAGTATCAAGATTCATTGGGATTTGTTTTTTAAGGGCAGGGTCCCCAAGTCCTACCCTTGTTATTTAACCCCTAACTGGAGGGAAGGGACGGATTAATACCTTTCCCAAGAGTACCAGTGCTTAAGTGAATGCAGGGTATTCAACTGGAATTCGAACTCGGCTCACCGATTTCTCTTTCCGAGCCGATATCCACTGCACCACGACGCACACCCGTCACTAAACGCTTACAGCACCTGGTATTCCCAAGCGGTCACCCATCTAAATACTGACCAGGTTCAACGTTGCTTAACTTCGGTAATCGAGAACCGATGTATTCAATGTGATAGGCCGTAAGCCACTAAAGAAGAAATCTAAGAATTCCATAGATTGGGTCGAGTAAGCAACGAGGAAGTCTTTTATAAAATGGTAACAAAATGCACTTTGCTCAGAAACACATGAGACGTATGATAAGTACGGCTTGGTGAACTTTATCTTCAAAAGAGATATTGATGACAAGAAAGATAGGGATAGCCAGTGAGGCACCTACGTGATGAGCTTGAATGAATGGATGACGGAACGGAGGGCAGTAGGTTTAGTACAAATACTGCTAAGGGTGTGTGTTGTGGTGCACTGGATATTGGCTTGGAACGAGACATCGGGTAGCCGAGTTCGAATTCCAGCTGAATTCATTGCCTTCACTTACGAGCAAATACCCTTGGGAAAGGTATTAATCCGTCTATTCCTTCCAGTTATAGGTTAAATATCAGGACAGATTAGGTTCTATAGCGTTAGCTGGCAACCAGTCTACCGCAGAAAGCAGTGGCAACCTACTGCGGGATAATCTTCTACCCAGTCAGTCATGTCTCTTTTGAGCCATGATCGCCTAAGCGTGTATCACGTATGGCACTTAACTGACTGACTGCTAAGATAAACAAGGGATAGGAAGCCGCAGAGAACTACGATCACCAACGTACCCCTAGAACAGGGCACACAAAAGAAAAAAAAATCCATTAATATTGTTATATGTTGACACCGACCACAACTATATCAGTGTGTGGTACTATATTTTCACGATACCGGGTTGGCCGATGGTTTCGTGATTACCACGTCTTCCAGACTGGCTATTCTCTGATTCCTTTTGCGCCCACGTTGATTTTTAAAGCGGGGGATGGATACAATTCAGTCGATGGAGTGTTGAATTTGACGTCGGGGAAAAAGAATACTTGCCATACCATCAAAGAAATGATGTAAAAGGGTTTGTTATAAACAGTTGTATATCAATGAACCCTGGTAGAGTATAATCGGGCAACCGAATTCGATTTCTAGTTGAATTCATTGCATTCACTTACGCGCAAATACACTTGTGAAAGTTATTAATCCGTCTCTTCCGCCCAGCTATGGGCAGATTGCGTTCTATAGCCTTGGCTGGCAACCAGTCTACCGCAGAAAGTAATGGCAACATACTACGGGATAATCTTCTGCCCAGTCAGTCATGTCTCTTTCGAGACATGATCGCCCAAGCGTGTATCGCATATGGCACTTAACTGACTAAATGAATATAATAGTTGGAATCATGATTAAAGATTCTTATGGTCATAAAGAGGGGGACCGATTTTATATTGTTATGAAGTAATAAACTGATCTCCCACTAATTGCTACGTAATAATATAATACATCCTTTCTCCCTCTAGCTATGAGTCAAATAACAGGACAGGTTGGGTCCTATAGCCTTCGGTGGCAACCAGTCTACCGCAGAAAGTAATGGCAATCTACTACGGGATAATCTTCTGCCCAGTCAGTCATGTGTCTTTCGAGACATGATCGCCTAAGCGTGCACGTATGGCACTTAACTAACTGACTGAATATAATAGTTGGAAAGGCTTCTACTGGGTATAAATTGGGGGAACGGTTTTCTATTTTTATGAAGTAATAAACTGTTCCCTTAATAATTACTACTTAATAATATAATACATCTCTTCCTCCACTAGCGATGAGTCAAATATTGGGTTCTATAGCCTTGGCTGCCAACTAGTCTACCGCAGAAAGTAATGGCTATCTACTGCGGGATAATCTTCTGCCCAGTCAGTCATGTCTCTTTCGAGACATGATCGCTGAAGCGTGTATCACGAATAGCACTTAAATGACTGAGAATATAGAGCCACACCCTTACTACTCTGGGGTTCTCGTAAAAAGTAGTTTTTTTTTCAGAACGGATTTGCTAGTCCTGTTGAAGAGATGGTAATTCATAATAGCTCTTCTCTTTGATTAGATGTTATCCAAGGCTAAAACGCTTCATATAATTAGGTATTTTCTTTACACAGTTTTCTTTTTTTATTATTCCGACAAAAAAAGAAACATACGTCAACTGATCGTGTCGTTTATAATTTTCGCCTCTTTTTCCCACTGTGGTCAACTTGAGAATGTCAAGCAGGAAATGAGTAGATTGAACATCAATATTCTAGGGATATACGAGACTAGATAGCCAAACAATGAAAATTTCAGCAGCAACAACCACAGGAGGTAAAAAAAAAAAAACGGAAAGGAAGTCGGCTTAATACTGGACAAAGAAATGAAGAAATGCGTTCTGGGATACTTCTCATCAAGATATATAAAATCCAAGGATGGAACGATCATATTAGAGAAAGAGGAAATACTCCAGCGATGGGAAGATCTCTTCCACGACAAGAGAGAGTAACCGATAGTAAACAAAGATGCTAACGGACCGGAAATATTAAAGAGAGCTGCAATGGCCAAACTGAATAGAAACAAAGTAGCAGGACCAGACGGTATAGTGATAGAGATGTGACAGCCTTAGAAGTCAATTCCTACCTGTAAAATTCCCTTTCATATATTACTTTCCTGAAAGCTACAATCTCCAAGAATTTAAATGCAAAGTTAATTGCCATCTCTTATCTTCTTGACTCACATCCTATTCCTGACAAACCTTGTATCATGTTCTTCTTCCTTTCCACTCTACTCTCATGCAGCTCTCTTCACACCTACATTCTCATCATTTTCTTACTCATTCTCTGACTCTCCTGTAACTTGTTTCTCTTTTATCATCATTTACCATGTGCGTTGTGGTACAGTGGATATCGGCTCGGAACGAGAAATCGGGGAGCCGAGTTCGAATTCCAGTTGAATCCATTGTATTCACTTACGCGCAAATACCCTTGGGAAAGGTATTAATCCGTCTCTTCCTTCCAGTTATGGGTTAAATAGCAGGACAGATTGGGTTCTATAGCCTTGGTCGGCAACCAGTCTACCGCAGAAAGCAATGGCAACCTACTGCGGGATAATCTTCTGCTCAGTCAGTCATGTCTCTTTCGAGACATGATCGCCCAAGCGTGTATCACGTATGGCACTTAACTGACTGACTGACCTCTGCTATAATCCCCTGTGCACTAAATCAGTTCTACCTCGCTTGAGAGTGGGGAATGATTAAAAAAAGCCTTATCAGCAAAAATAAGCTGAAATGACCAACAAAAATCCCTATCACCTTATCGACACAAATTTAAAAAATATCTTAAACCCAATGGCAACCTACTGCGGGATAATCTTCTGCCCAGTCTGTCATGTCTCTTTCGAGACATGATCGCCCAAGCGTGTATCACTTATGGCACTGCTATAATCCCCTGTGCACCAGAGGTAGTTCTACCTCGCTTGAGAGTGGGGAATGTTTAAAAAAAAGCCTTATCAGCCAAAATAACCTGAAATGACCAACAAACATCCTTATTACCTTATGGTCACAAATTTAAAAAAATATCTTAAACCCATATCGACTGGTCAAGCAAGTGGGAACTTTAAATGGGAATGTCTTCAAAATAAGAGAACCATCAGCTACCCACAGTTTCGCGTAGTGAATGTGCTGTAGATAATAATCCTAATATGGAAACAAATATAGAGATGGAAGTTATAATATCCTTATGACTTTTAAAAGCAATGGTGATTATAAGAATTATCATTGCGACATGATTACTGAGGTCACAATAGGCACCTTCGTAATAAAAATAATAATTCATTCAGTTTTTCATTCATTCATCATCCGTTACACCTATTGGTGTATAGGGTAGCAACAAAGCCTATCCACCTCTTCCTATCTTGGGCCAGACTAGTCAATGACCCCCAAGAGTACTGCATGGCTTTCATCTCATTCTCCACCGTACTTCTCCATGTCGATCTTGGTCTTCCTTTCTTTCTTTTGCCATCTGGGGTCCAGTGCAGTGCTGTTCTTGTGATTGACTGTGGATCGTTCCGGAGCACATGCCCAATCCATCTACACCGCCTCCTTGTAATGATGGTGCCTATGTTCTCTTGCTCGCAACTCTTCAACAGGTCTTCATTGGAGATCTCTGGCCAAAATATTCTTAGTATTAAAAATAATAATAATGATTAATAATCGAAAGTCTTGTTTATAGCCCTATTGCTTTCAATAAATTTATAATGATAACTAAAAATGTGGGTTAATAGCTATAAAATGATTACAATGCCGATGGTAGTGGTGGTGGTGGTGGTGTTCATTTAGATCAAGAAATATTGGCATAGAAAATGATTACTTTGGTTTGCTTTCTGTTTGTATTTGTTTTAGGGTGTATGCAATTTTGATTACATTAAAAACAAGTATAACAATTAAACACTGGTAAAAATGATAAATTGTGTTAAGAAGAATCATATTTGGTCACATATCTATGATAATGGTTCATCTCGCGGGACAAAGACTAAGGGCTTCTCGTCTTCATGATATACCTATTTACATTATATATATATAAATAGAACTTTTTATGTGTGTGTGTCTGTGTGTGTGTGCGTCCGTTACCTATAGACTCCAAAGCGGCTGAACCGATTTTATTGAAAATTTACACAGTTGTACTATAAGTGTCCGCGAGTAATTTTTTTTTTTTAATCATATCACCCCAAGCAAGGCGAAAACGCCACTGATGCGCAGGGGGCTACGTAAGAGTGAAAAGAAAGACTGGAAAAGAGAAAAACCGGAAACCACATCCTAAACAGGAAACAAGGGATGAGCCTCTTCACCTGTTCAATAGACGTGGGTGGAGTGTGAACCGGGCGATAGTTTAGTTTATCTGTTCTTAGCTAGGTCTTTTTTTCGAGTTACCCCCGATAAATATCGAAAACCGATAATCGAAAAAATCGGGTTATAGAAGGAGTGGTTTGATTTTAATCAAATTTGATACACTCATAGACAAAGACATACGAAACGATATTCAGAAGTTTCAAGGTTGCAGTTCTTACAATAGTGCAGAAAATCGATAATATATATATATATATATATATATATATATATATATATATATATATATAAAGCAAGAGGTTTGTGTGTGTGTCTGTTTATCTGTCTGTATGCTCTTTATACAAATTTTTATCCGATTCTCACCAAACTTTACACAAATATTCTTTAGGTTGAGTCTGAGCTCCAGAACCATGGATTAGTTTTAAAGCTTTCATTACACCAGAGCACCGCCGGGCTATACTGCTAGTATAGTTATAATCATATCGCCCCAACAAGGCATTTTACTGCCACTGTTTTGCAGGGTGGTTACATAGGAGGAAATTATGTGAAAGAGTTGCAGGTTATAGGGGGTGTCAGGAAGTGGGTAAGAGAAGGATGAGAAAACTGATGAGAGTGGAGTGGACGGAGAAGGGAGCATGAGAGAGGATGCAGGTTAGTGAGATAGGAGATGACTATTGACTTTACATTTTAATTCTTGGAGATTGTAGCTGTCGGGAAAGCAAGTAAATGGAAGGGAATTCCACAGGCTGGAAATGCGAGAAAAGAAGCTGATGGAGTAGAATTTGCGTTTACAATTTTACAATGGTTTCACAATAACTATATTCATAATAGTCATCAAGTTTAATAGTTTGAAGATTTACGGATTTCTTACATGAAATTTTGAATTCATTACTTGAAATGTGTTTCTACAGAAGGATACTGAGGATACCATGGGCCGAACATTTGAGCAACGACAAGGTTTTAGAGAGGATGAACAAGAAAAAGAAACTAACATTTAACATCAGGAAAAAGCAGCTGAAGTTTCTGGGACATGGGGGAGAAAGGTCTGGAGAATCTGATACCCATGGGGCAGATAGAGGGAAAGCAATGCGTGACATACTTGATAGACTTGAGCAGATAGATGGCGGAACGTGGTTTGAGCGGGATAGCAAGAGAGGGTGTTAAGGGCTACAAGGGATAGGGAGATGTGAAGGGCCATGATCGCCTACGTCCTGAAGGGACACGGCACATAGAAGAAGAAGATCTGGGGATTGTTCTAACACATTACTGAAAATGTTTCACAGAAATGAGGAGGCGCACAGAAAAAGTGGAAAAAATCTTAAATTAATAGAATACTTTCGTTAGGAACAGAACGAAGAATGTTTAACCGCTATATAATGTCAATCCTCCTACATGATGCTAACCAATATGTAGGCTGCCAGTCTACCCTGCTATAGACCGTAGCGGGAGAAGAAAAGGTGGATTCATTTCCGAAAAAAAAGAAAAAACGAAACAGCGAACGCGGCTGATATTTGACCTCCAAGAGGAATATGGCATTAAGAAGAAACTGTAGATGTTAACTTTTGACTGATGACGTATGTGTTGCAATAAAACAAAACAAAAAATAAGATTGAAAAAAAAGAAAATTTAGTCCGAACGTGCTACTAATAACATTAATTCATCAAAAAAGATTGAAAACAAATATAATCTAACTTACATTATAAAGTCAGTTTAACGTTCATGGTTGCTGGTTAGTGAGACTAGAGCTAATATCTGCATACTACGATAAAAGTAATTAATGTTATACATTTCGCCCACAGATAAGAACGAGATAAGATAAAAGAAATGTGGTTCTATAGATAACTGTTGATAATATAATAGAAAAACCATGTGAGAAATGAGGAAGTTTTAAGGAAACTTGAAACAAAAAGTACGCTTATACTTAAAGAGGGATTAGACGTTTTTGGGACATTAAATAAAGAAACGATGTGCATTGTGATGCAGTGGATATCGACTCAAAATCGGGGAGCCGAGTTCGAATTCCTTGCATTCACTTAAGCACAAACACCCTTTGGAAAGGAAAGCTTGGGTTCTATAGTCTTGACTGGCAACCAGTCGACTGTAGAAAACAATGTTAATCTACTGCGGGATAATCTTTTGCACAGTCAGTCATGTCTCTTTCGAGACATGATCGCCCAAAGCGTGTATCATGTATGGCACTTAACTGACTGACTGAATATAATAGTTGGAAACATAATTAAAACATTTGCTGGGAGATTGTGGGAGATTTGTTGTCTATTGTTATGAAGTAATAAACTGATCCCCCACAAATTACAACTTAATAATATAATACGTCTCTTCCCTATGAGTTAAATAACAGGACAGATTGGGTTCTATAGACTTGGTCGGCAACCAGTAATGGCAGAAAGTAATGGCAACTTACTGCAGGATAATCTTCTGCCCAGTCAGTCATGTCTCTTTCGAGACATGATCGCCCAAGCGTGTATCACGTATGGCACTTAACTGACTGAATATAATAGTTGAAAACATGATTAAGGCTTTTAGTGGGCATAAAGTGGGGGATCGGTTTTCTATTGTTATGAAGTAATAAACTGATCCCCCTTAATTATTACTTAATAATCTAATACGTCTCTTCCCCTTTTAGCTATGAGTTAAATAACAGGACAGATTGGGTTCTATAGCCTTGGTCGGCAGCCAGTCTACCGCAGAAAGAAAATCTGCTGCTAGATAATATTCTGCCAATCATTTATGTCACTTTCGAGACATGATCGCCGAAAGCATGTATAACGTATGGCAGTCAACTGACTGAATAAAGAAACACGAATTGGATAATTTGCTATTCACAGGACATTAATATATCATGCGAGTATCAAACTAGATAAGGTAATCAATGCATGAAAACAATTAACGAACAATTAGCCGTAAGAAGTAAAATAGACCATCAAAGTTTCAATATATTTCTAAACTAGCAGTATAGCGACAATTTACCAATCGCATATATATATATATATATATATATATATATATATATATATATATATACTAGCAGTATAGCCCGGCGTTGCTCGGGTGTAATGAAAGCTTTAAAACTAATCCATGGTCCTAGAGCTCAGACTCTTTGGACGTTAGCACGAAAGAATAAAAAGCAATAGTTGTTTCCAGTTAAAGCAAAACCGTAGACTGAAAGATAAATGAATGGATGTAAGTCTAATTTTGATTTCCTGGTATCGATATCAAATCTTCTGCATTATTGTAAGAACTGCAACCTTGAAACTTCTGAATATGGTTTCTTATGTCTTTGTCTATGACTATCAAATTTGATTAAAATCGGACCACTCCTTTTATAACCCGATTTTTTCGATTATCGATTTTTGATATTTTTTGGGGGTACCTCGACAGAAAATCTAGCTAATAACACTCGCAGACGCTTATAGTACCACTGTGTAATTTTTTAAGAAAATCGGTTCAGCCGTTTTGAAGTCTATAGGTAACGGACACACACACACAGACACACAAACACACAAACACACAAAGTTCCATTTATAAATAAGTTTAGATTTAGATGATGTCAAAACCAGGCAGGTTCACAAATATTACGATCTGATTAGGTTAATAAAAGTTACTGAAGATTGTACAGAATTACTAAGCTAAACAGAAACAGAAAAGTAGGTCTGTAAGGCGATGCCTTTCAAAATTTAAGCAAAATAGAAAGAGATATTAAATATATTTAGAAATAAAGAAAATGCAATAAAAATGAAATGTAGTATCTAATTTCCTACATCTTGTCACATCTAACCCTAACCCTGAGTGCCCCTGCTATTCATCTCGGGGTTCTTGACAAAATCCAACTGAGAATCTGCAACGTGATCGATCCCGATTTAGTAGCTCAGCTGCAGTCACTTTCTCACCGGCGTAATGTGGCTTTTCGCTGTCTCTTCTACAAATAATTTTCACGGCTTCTTCTCCGACGAGTTTAGCTCCTTGGTGCCCCCTCTACATGAATTTACTCGAGCTAGCAGACGAGCAACTATGTCCCACCCTTTTACATTTAAACTAAGAAAATGTAGCTGCAACTTCTACTCCAACAGCTTCTATTCTCGCACTTTCCGCTTGCGGAATTCCCTTCTGTATACTTGCTTCCCTGACAGTATATTCTCCAAGAAGTTAAATGAAAGATCAATTGCCATCTCCTATCCTTTTAACTCGCATCCTTTCTCTCATGTTCTTTTTCCCGTCCTCTCTACTCTCATGCAGCTCTCTTCACACCAGTGTTCTCATTCTTTTCTTACCTATTCTCTGATACCCCTTATAACTTGTTCCTCTTTCGCATCATTCACCTCTTATGTAGCCCCCTTGCACGAGGTGAAATGATTATAAAACAAATATAAGCGAATGTTAGAAAATCCCCTAAGAGATTAAAAAGAGACACGAAGCAATAAAATTATGCGGCTCTATCGACGTATGCAGATGTTATTATGGATAGATAATAGGTGTAACGAATATTTAAAGAGATAAACAGCTACCAAGAAACTGCTTTTATTAGGTTGTCCCAAAATAAACACTTGTAAAATGGGTCTATCTGGTCCAGTACAATGAGACAAGTGATTGGTTCAAAAAGGGCAAGAGACACCGTCGGTTCTAAAACGAGATCGATTCGGCAAGAAAGTCATGTTGTGCGTTTGGTTGAACTTTGAAGGTGTTGGGACGCCCGCGCCTATTCGGCTATAATGGACTATTCCATTACTATGTTAAGTAATGGTGACATTTACAGAGAGTGTGCCGAGCAGCCGATCGACAGGTGAGTCGTAGACTTCCGGTGACGACCCGGAAGTAACCATTGCTCATACTACGTCTTACGACGGTTGAGACGATTAACCCTTATTCTTGTATTGGATACTAATAACCTTTGTAAATACTATTTTCACGGAATACAACAATTAACCTATTCCTGTTGTTGAGTTATTTATTCTTACTCACAACACAACAGAAGGAATCGTACATTTTGAGTTGGTTCCGAATGGTCGTGCCATCAGTGCCGAAACTTACTGCCAGCAACTTGAGCGGGTCTACGAAAAGTTGAATCAAAAGTACCCGGATCTCATCAACCGAAAGCGCGCTTCGATGCAGCAGGACAATGCCAAGCCAGACACCGCCAGAAAGACCAAAGACAAGTTTGAAGAGCTGGACGGCTTATATTTGCTTCTAATTTGGTTAGTGTTCTTTACTCTGTACCATTCCTTGGCGTTGTTTGCTGTCACTTTTTGATTGTCTCGGAAATTCTGTAAAGACTGGAAAGAAAGTACTGGGTAGTTCAAACCCAGTTATCGCAGCAATGTTCCATTTTTGTCTAAGCTTAGTCGATGCGGCATACACTGAACTCAGAGTCGTGATAGAAAAGGACGTGGCAGACAAGGAAGCCGAATCATGATCTCTGTACAACACTCTCGTAAAACACTGATAATAATATTATGTGTGCTTGTGTGTAGGTGTAAGCTGAAATTATTATGATGGACATTTGAATTAAGTTTAAATATCCACAAAGTTGTGCTATGGTGTTGCAGATTATCCTTCTTTATTTTCTTCACAAACTGAAAAAAATCCTTGAATCATATGTTTAAATTTTGTTTTTTTACTTTGTTTAAATTCTCTTTTGAGTCCTTTTCGGATTTATTAGAGTAATATTTTATCCGAGAAACTAAATAAATTCCATCAAATGTGTTTGAGATACCTGTACGTACTTTTAACTTGTTGTTGCAGAAGTATATCAAAGTATTCCTCCATGTACTTATTGCTTATACTGGATTAATTCTAGAGTACGTTGTTTTATATTCGGTATATAGGTTTATACTAGGTCAGTTTATGCCAACGGGCACAAAAAAAGATTAGGCCTGAATATATCACCCAACGTTTTTCTTGTAATATAATTGTATCTACAGATCGTCTTATTATCGAATCGTTACGCCACAACCATCCAGTGTTGAAACACAGAACATTGCTTGGAGTGCTAAGGTTTCAAAGTTATTAAAAGTGCATTCGTATTCAAGATTGGGTCAAACTAGAGGAACTTTCATAGTTTGTGATTGTCCACATTAGCAGTTGAGATCAACATCGGTGGCAGATATTCATTTCCGAAGATTGGTTTTGCAGCGACTAACAGCTGTTCCGAGGCGAATCAAGAAGAATCAGAAAGGGCAAAGCATCATTGAGCCAAGGGTGGGGATGTATTCTGTGGGGTTGAGAGAGAGAGAGAGAGAGAGAGAGAGAGAGAGAGAGAGAGAGAGAGAGAGGACCCGTGTTCTACGTTATTAAGGTCACTGCACCACAGAGACAAAAGCCGATTAGGAGATACATTGTTCAGCAGTACGGCTGAGTGTAAAAGGCTGTCTTTATTTAAGCCTCTCTGTGATTAGTTTACAGCTGTGGAGTCGATGACGGGGGTCAATTTACTGCTTCAACTTTTCGAAATGGGAAGGAATTTAAAGGAGGCAATTCCACTAAGTAAGTAGTGGTTGGCTTGATACACCTAGTAATCGATCTGCAAGAACTGTTTAAGGCAGGGTTGATTTTATTTACGTAGGATGATCTGTTCAACACTGCTGAAGCATATTCTGCTGTGATGAGAATTGTTCCAGCATAGGCACTCTATTCGGAGTTAGCCATTTTCTTTAGAATGCTGTTTCTGGACTCAATCTTGACATTAGCCTTTGCTATGTAAGGAACCGGTCAGAGTGGCCACAAGCAAAATAGGCTTGATAGGTGGACGGCACTGATTTGGGTCTTGTCAGTGTTGGCACGAAGGTCGTGGACAACGTAGTATGGAATAAGGCTGTTGGTGAGTAAGGTCTCAATTTCCTCAAAACATAGTTTCTGGCATAAATCATTTCATGGAAGTCTTTCCTCTGTGGTAAACTGAGCGAGAGTTTGTCTTGATGCTTTTCCAAGAAAGTTGATATTGGGTACTAGCTTTTTGGCATGTAAAAATGTAAAACCAGTTAACAAAAAGTAGGTGTGTAAGGCGATCCCAGTAAGCCTATAACGTCATTCGACCCGAGGTACTTAAATTATACCCACACTGGCACTACCAAATCATTCGTTCAAGAAGCCACCAGAAAATTTAGTCTGTCTTAATGGGTGTTGGTAAATTTGAATTGATAAATGTTCTGATTTCTTTTTCCTTTTCATCTTACTATGTCTGCTGAATTTATTCAATTTTCGACTGTTTTCTTTTCTTTCGTTATTTTTTCTTTCATTCTGTTATATTCACGACATTTCAGCCGTTGTACAGTCCGGCCATCTTCAGGTGAAATATTTTGACATTTCGAACTGAAACCTTTAATTTCGAAATTCTATAATATTACCTGGCCGGAGCGTAAAACAGCTGAAAAGACATGAATATGATAATAAAGGTGAGGGCAAAAGTCCGAATAATGTAAATAGTGTAAATAATTACAACATCTCATCTCAGAAATATAAACTGATTATTATACTCCTTATTATACTCCTTATTATACTCCTTACTATCAAATTCTCTCTTTCTACTTTTTTAAATGTTCCAACCTTTTTATTAGGATCACCTGTTTATTTCTGAGAGAAAAAAATCCGACACACCGAATGATTCAATCAGTGAAGTGCCATACGTGATACACGCTTTGGGCGATAATGTCTCCAAAGAGACATGACTGATTGGGCAGATTATCCCGCAGTAGGTTATCATTGCTTTCTGCGGTAGCCTGGTTGCTGACCAAGGCTATAGAACCCAATCTGTCCTGTTATTTAACCCATAACTGTAGGGAAGAGACGGATTAATACCTTTCCCAAGGGTATTTGTGCGTAAGTAAATGCAAGGAATTCAACTGGAATTCGAACTCGGCACCCCGATCTGTCGTTCCGAGTCGATATCCACTGCACCACAACGCACATATAACCCCTGATATCAGGTACCTAAAAGTAGCAAATACGCAGGCTCGATTTGGTGAAAAACATCGAATTTCAACAGATTTTTTTTCTTATTTTATTATGGGACACCATTTAATGGCATTACGTCGACCTTATAACTAAGATATTTTTTTAATCATTTCAGCCCAAGCAAGACATTTTACTGCCACTGTTGCGCAGGGGGTTACATAGGGGAAACTGATGAGAAAGAAGGGTTAGTTATAGGTGTCAGGAGAAGAATAATAGAAGGATGAAAATATGGGAGTGATGGGAGTGGAGTGGATGGAGAAAGAAGCTTAAGAGAATGGATGCGAATTCGGGAGATAGGAGATGTCTATTGATCTTACATTTAAATTCCTGGAGATTGTAGCTGTCGGGGAAGCAAGTATATGAAAGGGATTTCCACAGGCGGTAAGTGCGAGAAAAGAAGCTGTTTGAGTAGAAATTGCGGTTACATTTTATCGGTTTCATTGTGATGGCTGTGTATTTCTAACCTGAACAAGGTAGACAGGGTTCAAGCCCAGGTAGAAAATATTATTAATGCATCCCGATATTTAATCTCCACTTTTCTTCTTGAAACTGTGCAAAAGTTTGCAATTCGTAAATTTTGTGGCATTTATACAAATTTGTGTTTGTTTTAACGAAACTAATTCTTCGACAATGTTGCTGTTGCTAATAATGGCCGTTGTGTTTGCTATTGCTGTTGCTGCTAAAAATGATTAACTTATTCACTGCGATGAGTTTCAATAACTTCGTAGGGTTTCTTCTACGTACAGTGTTCCCTCAGAACGTTGGTGATCATGGCCTTCCACATCTCCCTATACTTAGTAGCTCTTAACAAGCTTTCTTCTGTTACTCTTCCCAAACCCCGCTCTCTATTTGCTCAAGCCCCTGAAGTATATCATGCGTTGCTTTTCCCCTGTTCTTCTTCCCTCTATCCGTCCCGTGAATATCATATTTTCCAAGCCCTCCTTCCTCATTACATGCCACAGAAACTTCAACTGTCTTTTCCTGATGTTAAATATTTTCGTTTCCTTCTCCGCCAGAACCTCATAATTATTCTTATTTCTTTCGTATTTCATTAATAAGAAGAATACAGATAGCTTCTTCACTAGAGCCGTTGTTTTGAGTAACAGACTCCCGAGAGACAAATTACAGCACTATTACAATTCTAACCGCATCAAGTCCAGGATCAAACGCTGTTTGACTTATACGTCGTCGGCACCCACTCGCATCTTAGCATTGGAATCGTCATCCTCTTTTTCCTATTCTCATTTTATCTTCACTTATGATAGTAGCGGCGGAGATGTCTGTGAAGGCCCAGTTTATCCACTAAAGATCCGTGAGCAGGAATCACATAGATGCATGAATGCTGGACGCAGTTGGGTGAGGTGTACTGTACGGGAGGCACGTTGGAGTAGAAAATGTTATTCCCCACCACCAACAATGACGGATAATTCTACGCCAGGACAAATTGCAGAAACGGTTTCCTAAATCTCAATGTTGGCCTGTGTCAGGGATGTCTTCACCTACATGCTGATAAGAAACTGATTATTATAACTGGCTTTATTATAAATATGAGGATTATTATAATGGCAGCTATAAAATTATAGCAGCGATGGTAGCAGCGATGGTATTAGTAGGAAATATAAAGCTTAATATGATGATGATTGATGTTGTTGTGATAGTGATGGTGGCGGAATGCATGTTGTTAAACAAAGGCAATAATAGACAATAAATTAAGAACAATCTTTGTAATCAAACAAAAAAAAAGCCGAGGACGATGTTGGCGATGATTGGTGATTTATGATAATGCAATGTTGTGCTATCATCCATTGATGCCGTCCACCCGAGGGCTACGTTTTAATTCGTTGACTCCTTGGCTGACGATTTTGAAAATTGCGTTCTGTCAAAATCAAAACCTTCATAATTATAATTTAATTATATTTTAATATTTGCTTCAATTGCGATAACAATCAATTTATTACCTGACAGAGGATGCGCTCAAAAGACCAGATCTTAATCGATTTTTTTATCTGCGCAGGTTTATCAAAAATACTATACAAAACAGTAGATTACTTTAAAAAAAAAAAGAAGAAGGGAAACACACTCGTAACAAGATTTAAATATGAAAACAAGGATAATAATTTAAATATAAGATCAGGTACAGGTTGGCGGGATGTGCGTTGTGGTGCATTGGATATTAGCTCGGAACGAGAAATCGGGGAGCCGAGTTCGAATTCCAGTTTAATTCATTGCATTCACTTACGCGCAAATACCCTTGGGAAAGGTATTAATCCGTCTATTCCTTCCAGTTATGGGTTAAATAACAGGACAGATTGGGTTCTATAGCCTTGGTCGGCAACCAGTCTACCGCAGAAAGCAATGGCAACCTACAGCGGGATAATCTTCTGCCCAGTCAGTCATGTTTCTTTCGAGACATGATCGCCCAAGCGTGTATCAAATATGGCACTTAAGTGACTGACTGAATATAATAGTTGAAAACATGATTAAGGCTTCTACTTGGCATAAAGTGGTGGATCGGTTTTTTATTGTTATGAAGTAATAGACTGATCCCACACTAATTACTACTTAATAATATAATACATCTCTTCCCCCTCGAGCTATGAATAAAATAACAGGACAGATTGGGTTTTATAGCCTTGGTCGGCAACCAGTCCACCACAGAAAGCAATGGCAAACTACTGCGGGATAATCTTCTGCCCAGTCAGTCATGTTTCTTTCGAGACATGATCGCCCAAGCGTGTATCACGTATGGCACTTAACTAACAGGTTGGCGAGCACACACACGAGCATGTATTTACCTGTCGACTGTATTTGTCTTTACAATTCTGATATTTATGTTATCAATCTATAATCTATGACCCTGTCTATATAGTAATTTCTCAAGTACAGGGTGCGATGTCGCTATTTTATATATTTAATTCCGCGCATCCGCGATGTTTGTTCTTAATTATGCCGATCGAAACTTATAGTAGGGTCAGTTGGGCACCGTCCGTGAGAATAAATTACCATTACGCAATTCCCTCCACCAAAATCATTAAAATGGCATGCGATAATATTTCAGAGTGTTTGGGTGTCAATCAGAGGATAGAGCAGTGTATTTAGAGAAAGTTAATTGTTATATCCAGTCGACACCATGGTATTTTTATGCCTCCATTTTTCAACAAGGCCCCAAACGCAACACGGAGGACTACATCTAGTGCCTTTAGGGTGTAGTAGTGGCCTATTCAAAAGGGTGGCTACTGGAAGACCCCATGTGTGGCAACAGAACTTTGCACTATGCGAAATATGCAGGAAAACCTAGTCATTGCTTTCAGACAATTTCTGTGACCACATAACCCTTAACCACATAAGCCAACTAATCCTCCAGACTGCAACACTCTTGATTGATATGAGTGGGGCGTAGTTGAGCGAGAGACCAACAAAACTCCTGTCACAGCAAAGATGGACCGATTGCAAGGATTATGGCAGCATTCACTGACTTAAACAAAGTAACCAGAACTAATGCAGAGGACACCGGAGTTCTCTGCAGATCTTCCATGAAGCAAATAGCGATTTTATTAAATAAGTTTTTGTGTAATTTTGGTACATAGGTCTGCTAAAATGAGATGTCAGTGTTATATCTTCTTCTTCTTCTTCTTCTTCTTCTTATTATTATTATTATTATTATTATTATTATTATTATTATTATTCTGTCATTTTTCATCATATTTCTATTTCTGCTATGGTCGCACTACCTACCAAGTCTGCGAGAAGACCTAAGGCAGGTAGTGGCGTGTTGTTATGGTTCCATTTCATGTTTTTTTCTGTCTCCCCTAACATCCCTAGCGTTACATAGACAAAGTTTTCCTTAGTGTGTGAGCTGGACTTAACAAGACATTTTTTGTATATCTCTTAAGCCGGGGCTTCCAGAGATTCTTTAAATGTGTTGTTTTCTTCCATTTTTATCATTCCAAGTGAACCCACTCTCACTGGTACGATACTTGTTTTCAATTTCCACATTTTTTCTATTTCAATTTCCAGGTCTTTATATTTTGACAGTTTTTCAAATTCCTTGATTGCTATGTTACAATCCGCTGGACAAGCCATATCAATTAATAGACAAGTTTTCTCCTTCTGGTTTTGAACAATAATGTCTGGCCTGTTTGCTTCAATTTTTCTGTCTGTGTAGATGGTGTAATCCCATAGAATGGTTACATCTTCTATTTCTGTAACCGGTACTGGGTGATGTTCATACCAGTGTTTGTTTACAGATTTTCCATAATGTTTGCACATTGCCCAATGTAAATATTGCCCAACTCTATCGTGGCGATTTTTATATTCATTTGGAGCAAGCACAGAACAGCCTGAGATTAGGTGGTCTATTGTTTCTTGGTGTTTATCACAAAACCTGCATTTTGGATCCATATTATTATGCATAAAATTTGCCTGAAAGTTTCTAGTGAAAAGACTTTGGTCTTGTGCTGCAAGAATAAAGCCTTCAGTTTCAGACTTTAATCCAGATGCACGTAACCATCGATGAGTATTAACTTTGTCAACATTGGATTTATTGGCACGTTCTGGATATTGGCCATGCAGAGGTCTGTCTTGCCAGCGCTGTTTCATCTGTTCAAGAGCTTTATCTTTGGCTTTCATTTTCATATTTTTCGCCGCAGTAGTTGGTTCTTGGCTTTTGTTTTGCTTTTCTACAGAATCTACTAACTGTAAATCTTGTTTGTATTTACTGCCTTCTTTTATTATTGAATATTTTTTCTTTCTTTCTTCATGTTGCCTTACTAATTGTATCATCCAATCCTTTGTTGTTAAATTAGTAAGCCAATAGTTGTTGTCTTGTATGACAATTCCAGCTGAATAAGACCTCTTCCACCTTCTTTACGGGGTATGTATAGACGGTCTACATCAGCCTTTGGATGATGCATCTTATGCTTAGAAAGAAGCTTTTTTTGTTTTAGAATCCATTCGCCTGATGTCGTTTAGAGTCCAGTTTAAGATGTTGAAGCTATATTGGACAACTGGGATTGCAAGGCTATTAATGGCCATAACTCTGTTCTGAGAATTCAATTCAGCTTTTAATATCATTCGTAGCCTTCTATAGTACTCTTTACGCACTATTTCTTTCATTTTTTATGGTGAATGTTTTCACTCTCATTTACACCTAGTTATTTATAAGCTTCTTCTGGTTTCAATTCTTTTATTGTTACAGCAGGGTCTAAGCTAATTGAGGATGTTTCTTGTATTGATCCACGTAAAACTGTAGCTTTAGCACATTTATTCAAATTGAATTTCATTCCAATATCTTCGCTGAAGCATTTTACAGTTTGCAGAAGACCTTCCAGCTCATTATCATTCTTAGCATATAACTTTAAGTCATCCATGTAATTTTCTTTTCTTTTGGCCTATTTTATAACCACATTCTGTCTTATTAAGTTGACTGGTTAGTGCTATTAATGATATGCAGAATAGTAAGGGAGATAAAGAATCACCTTGAAATATACCTCTTTTGATGTTTATTTCATCAGACTTATAGGTTCCATTTATATGATTGAGGTAAAGGGTTGTTTTCCATATAGACATGCACTGTTTGATGAAATTGATGATGACGGGCGATATCTTGTATATATTTAAAGTCTTTAAAATCCAGGGATGTGGCACACTATCGAATGCCTTTCGATAATCTATCCAGGCAGTACTAAGATTTTTCTTTGTACTGTAGCAGTTTTCCAGGATCATTTTGTTAATTAGCAATTGGTCTTTACATCCATAACAGCCACGTTTGCACCCTTTTTGTTCAAGCGGTATCATGTCATTTCTTTCTAAGAATAAATATGTCTGTTTTGTTAAAATAGATGTTAATAGTTTATATGTTGTCGGAAGACATGTAATTGGTCTGTAGTATGTATCTATGTATCTACATGTAATTGGTCTGTAGTATGTATCTATAGGTGTGATTATATCTGGACATTACGTCTGAGGTTTCATTCAATAATTTATGATTTTTTGGTTCGGCAAACAACATAATTGTAAAAGCAAAATCTACTTCATCAGCTTCTTTTCTCGCACTTCCCGCCTGTGGAATTCCCTTTCATTTATTTGCTTCTCCAATAGCTACAATCACCAAGAATTTAAATTTTCATCTCTTATCTCTGTGACTCGTACCCTCTCTCTCATGTTCTTTTCCACGTCCAGTTTTCTCGCATCAGCTCTCGTAACATCCTTAAATATTAACTATATATATATATATAGCAACAAAGTTATAGAACACGTAGGGTTTTTTTACCTACAGTTCATGCATTTACTTTTAGAAAGAGTGCTCGACTAATTACAATATATATATATATATATATATATATATATATATATATATATATATATATATATACAGTTAATGTATACTTGGGCAGCAACGTTCTTTCAAACATCTTTCATCGAATAATAAAATTTGTCTATAATTTTTATCGTCCTAAGAAATTTCGGAGACTTCTATAGCCATTTTCAAGAGTGTTATGTCTCTACTGTAGTTATTTTTCCTCATGTTTACGTAGTAATCTGTTTAGTTTTTGAAAACACACACACACACACACACACACACATATTGATTGATTGATCGATTGTAAATACATACCTATACATACATGATTTTATTTGTTTTTATGATGGATGAATGCATACGTATATATATATATATATATATATACGTAGTTCTGCGTTTTTAAAGAGACAATTATCACTGAAAAGCGTCACGTTCCGTCCAGGTTCAAACAAAAGAAATTACCGTCAAATGAATCATTTATTTTGCTTTGAAACATCAGTCTGCAATGCATGCTGTGTGAACTTGATTTGGACGAGATTTAACAGAGATTTAACTGCTTAGCCACCGCCCCCTGGATATGACAAGCTGGCTTTGTGTAACAATCCGAATTGGAACCCGAGTAGCCCCACTTTTTGTCCGTCGGTTCGACATGTGTCCAATATCTTTTCATTACACAATTTTTTATCTCTCTCTCTCTCTCTCTCTCACTGTCTCTCTCTAACTCTGTCTCTCTCTTTCTCCATTCACTGTCTCTCTCTCTTTTTCCCTTCACTGTCTCTCTCGCTTTCTCTTTTTCTATCGATGCACGTTTTCGTCTCTTTTTAATTCCTCTTTGCGCCTAACCCTCAGACACCCTACCGATTCCCACTATTATCACACTCTATTATCCCTGCTGCACATCCTAACCCACCCATCAATCTTGCTGCCCTCATCTCATTAGTTCGTTTTTTGTTTCTTTTTTTGTCATTTCATTATGTTACCCAATCTTTACAAATATCACAAATTGATATTCCTTCGACGGCTTTCCAGAATACAGCTTACTTCTCATCATCATCATCATCATCATCATTATTATTATTATTATTATTATTATTATTATTGTTGTCGTTGTTGTTGTCATTGTCGTCGTCTTCGTCGTCATCAACGTCACTATTTTGTCCACGTTGAATTTTCACATCGGTGATAACCCCTCAATATTCTACTGACTATTTGACTAAATAATAATATTAATAACAATAGTAATACAAAAATGTGTATCCACAAGCTCTACAAAGCGCTTTATCAATGAAAAAATGTGGGTGGTCTTAGCGTTGTGAAGTGATTTTTTTAAAGGTGATCATTGGAAGATATTATGAAGCCATTTCTGACCTTATTTCTCTGGTTAGGATCTACAAGAAAATGTGTATACCACAGAAATCCAAGGAAATAATAATACGAATTATTATTATTATTTTTATTATTATATTACTTGGATCATAATTTGATTTCTGCTATGGTCACGCTACCTACTAAATCTGCGGAAAGACCAAAGTCAGGTCTTGGTGTGTTGCTATGGTTACATTTCATTTGTTTTTCTACCGCCCATAATATTACTATTGTCTACGGCTATATCGTATTGAATACACCGGTTCCCGTCCGATCACCGAAATTAAGCAACATCGAGCCTGGTCAGTACTTAAATGGGTGACCATTTGTGAATACCAAGTGTTGTAAACCTAAGGACCAAGAGTGGTCCACCGCTCCTCCAGGTTTGGGGGTTGGGTGCAGGGCTAACAACCCTGCCCCGTAAAAAACAGTTTGTTACAGAAACAGCCACAAAAAGTAGCAGCCCTATGCACCATCTGGGTGTGATGGATAAATGATGATGATGATATTATCAGTAGCGTTACATGGACAAAGTTCTTCCTAGTGTGTGGGCTGTACATATCAAAACAATTTTTGTATATCACTTAAGCTGGTGTTACGGGGATTCTTTCAATGTGTTGTTTTGTTCCATTTTTTTATCATTCCAAGTGCATCACCGGCAGTATCCTTGTTTTCAATTTCCACATTTTTTTCTATTTCAATTTTCAGATTTTTTATATTCTGTTAGTTTTTTAAATTCCTCGATTGCTATGTTACAATCTCCTGAACAATCCATATCAATTTGTAGTAAAGTTTTTCTTTTTGGTTTTTGACAATAATATCCAGATTCAATTTCCCTGTCCGTGCAGATGGTGTAATTCCATAGAATGATGCCATCTTCTATTTCTGTAACCGGTGCTGGGTGATGTTCTTACCAGTGTTTGTTTACATATTTTTCAAAGTGTTTGCACATTGTCCAGTGTAAATATTGCCCCACTCCATCGTGACGGATTTATGTTCATTTGGGGCAAGTACAGAACATCCTGACATAAGAGAGTTTACTGTTTCCTGGTATTTGTCACAGAACCTCCATTTTGGATGCATATTATTATGTATAATATTTGCCTGAAATTTGTTAGTGAAAATACTCTGGTCTTTCACTGCAAGAATAAAGCTTTCAGTTTCAGACTTTAATCCAGAGGCTCTTAAACATCGATGAGCATTAACTTTATCAAAATCGAGTTTCTTAGCACGTTCTAGATATTGGCCATGTAGAGTTTGTCTTGCCAACGTTGTTTCAACTGTCAAGAGCGTTATCCTTGACTCTCTTTTTCATATTTTTGTTGCTACAACACTTGGTTCCTGTGATCTATTTTGGATTTCTATAGAAGCTACTAAGTGTAAGTCTTGTTTATATTTACTGCCTTCTTTCGTTATTGAATAATTATTTTTTCTGTTTTCATGTTGTTTGACTAATTGTATAATCCAGTCCTTTGTTGTTTCCATGTATGTTAGTAAACCAGTAGTTGTCTTGTATGACAATTTTAGCTGAATAAGACCTCTTCCTTCTTCTTTACGGGGTATGTATAGACGGTCTACATCAGTCTTTGGATGATGCATCTTATGTTTAGAAATAAGCTTTCTTGTCTTAGAATCCATTAGTCTGATGTCGTTTAGAGTCCAGTTCAAGATGTTGAAGCTATATTGGACCATTGGGATGGCAAGGTTATTAATGGCCATAATTCTAATCTGAGAATTCAATTCAGTATTTAACATCAGTCGAACGCTTTTGCAGTAAACTTTAAGCCCTATTTCTTTCGTTTTTTTATGGCAAATTCTTCATCCTCATTTATATATAAGTACTTATAAGCTTCTTTTTTATGTAAATTTTTTATTGTTACACGAGGGTCGAATCTAACAGAGGATGTTTGTTGCAGCGATCTTCGTAAAATTGTGGCTTTAGCACATTCATTCAAATTGAATTTTATTCCAATATCATCACTGACACATTTTACACTTTGCAGAAGACCATTTAGCTCACTGTCATTCTTAGCATACAACTTTGAGCCATCCATGTAAAATGGGTGGCTCACTTTCTTTTGAGTTATTTTATAACCACATTCCGTTCTATTAAGTTGGTTGTTTAATGCTATTAGTGTTATACAAAATAGTAAGCGAGTCACAAATAGTAAGATGCTATTAGTGTTATACAAATAGTAAGCGAGTTAAATAGTAAGAGTCACCTTGGAATATTCCTCTGTTGATGATTATTTCACCAGACTTAGAGATACCATTTTTTCTGATTGAAATAAAGTGTTGTTTTCCAGATCGGTATACATTGTTTGATGAAATTGGTGACAACTGGTGATACCGTGTATATATTTAAAGACATTAAGCTCCCGGAGTGTGGTACACAATCAAATGCCTTACAATGATCTATCCAGGCAGTACTAAGATTTTTCTTTGCATTGAAGTAGTTTTTAGGATCATGCTATTAATAAGTAAATTTGCATCCGTAAGAGCCACGTTTGCATCTTCTTGGTTCAAGCGGTAGTATGTCATTTCTTTCGAAGAAGAAATATGTCTGTTTTGTCAAAACAGATGCCAATAGTTTGTAAGTTGTGCGAAGACATATCTTGGGTGTGTATTTTTTCGGAATATTTGTGTCACCATTCTTGAGCAGAAGAAAGGTAACTGCTTTAATCATCCATACCGGAATTTTAGTAGAATTCTTAACCGTTTTTTCAAGTTCTTTGGCTATATTTTTCTGTGCTGTATTTAAATTATATAGCCAGAAGTTAGAAACGTTATCTATTCAATAAAGTTTCACCAATAACACAGTTTTATTTGCTGCTAATTCAGATCCGTCTTAATGAAACATCATATATATATATATATATATATATATATATATATATATATATCCTTAAAAAGAGTAGACGTCATTTTGTTTTCCCAAACCCGAGGAACCTTTCAGCCAACACTTGTCAAGGGTTTCGTTGGCACAAAATTACAAAGGGGTAAAGAAGAGGACAAGACCAAAAAGGGAATACTTGCAATACTGGGAGAAGATGGAATTCGTTTAAAAATAAATTTATTGAAAAATATTAAAATGTGAGGGGGGGGAACATATAATTCCACAAGAGTGAAATAAAAAAGAAAAATGTTACACTCACAAACTCGCCAGTAATTGCAAGGAGCGCAGGAACTGCTCTTTCTTATACACTATAATATATAATATAATTATAATATATATATATATATTAGTCATCCACATACAAGTCCGTTTCGCTGTATCGCAGCTCATCAGTGTGGCTAAACACATTCCACTTGCTTCTGGCCGGGATCGAAATTCGAGCGATTTGGTGTCAGTCGGAGTCGTTGCCTTCTAAGCCATGGAAATCAGAGAAGGGAAATTTTAACGTGTTGTATATAAGCAGTGTATACACATGCCAGTCACCGAAAGAACTGAATTCATTTCTGAAGAGTAACGCATATATATATATATATATATATATATATATATATATATATAATAAAAGGTGTGAGAGGCCGTGAACGTTTTCTTTAAAGTGTATATTTATTGTTGTTGTTGTTGTTATACATGTTATGATACATTAAGTGTCCATAATGGCATCTGTGACGCTACCCGTGTTTCGAGTCTAAGATTGACTCTCTTTGGGGGAATAAATTTGTGGCTTTACGTATCGAGATCCTTTTGTTTTTGATAGCCAAGTTGTTGTTTTATAAGTAGAAAAAATAAGAAAATAAATAAAATCAGTAAAATAAAATAAAATAATAGTGTGTGGTTTCTCACATCAGCACATGTATAAATGGATAAACAGATAAATAAACAGATGACTAAATCAAGTGCTTACCCCAATTTGAAATGATTCTGGTCTGGGGTTATCTTTTTTGTACGTTAAAATTACCTTCCAGTCGCCTTTGCTTATCTATAATCCTTTTCATCGGTTGCTTGTTTTTATTGCTTTGACGGTGATTTGAATTTGTGTGTGTGTGTGTGTGTGTGTGTGTGTGTGTGTGTGTGTGTGTGTGTGTGTGTGTGTGTGTGTGTGTGAGCGTTTTTTCATTTCGTCTTTATGTTTCAGAATTGTTTTTATGTTCATCTGGTTCTTTTTTTATTGTTTTGGGTTATCTTTTGAATTTGGTGTGTGTGTGTGTGTGTATGTGTATGTCTGTATGTTTTTCGGAAAGTGTGTTTTTCATGACGTTTTGTTGAGCGAAGGCTTGTATTTTTTATGGATCTTTCTTCCTGCATTATTAATATTTCATAATCTGTGTTTTGATAAATAGGTATAATGTTGAATTTGCCATCACTACATTCATGCAAATGTTGGGAAACATATAATTTCCTGTTATATGATAATTGTTATATCATCATTCTGTTGTTCAAGCATTGTGTCGTATCTTTGCGCATTTGTCGCATTTTATAGCGTAAACTACGTTTTTCGAGTTACAGCTCAGATCCGATTTTATTTCGAATGTAGTTGAGTTTTCGAACTAGAAGTGTTTCCTTCTATTATTATGTTGCATACGCCACATCTTTTTTGTTGCATTTTGTGCCCCCCTGTATTGCGTGCTGTTCGAATTTTGATGAGGTTAGGATGTCTTTTAAATTTTGGGGATGGCGTTTGCTGTTAATTATTTCGGTTGTCTTTAAGATTTCTTTTATTTTTTCATTATTGTTGAGTAATTCCATGTGGGTTTGGATCTTATATATATATATATATATATATATATATATATATTCAGACTGTATTGAGTTGTTCAATTAGTCATCTGTATAATCATTTATTTATTCATTGAATTTGTCGAAAATAGTGTTATCGACAACTAAAATAAAAAAATACTTTTTCTAAGAAAGAAGATGGAAAAAATGGATCGCATTGTTGTTTTTATCGTATTGTTTTTTTTTTCTCTCGCTAGTGTTTTTTTTTTTAAATATCGTACTTTAAAAACATATTTCGAAAAATCGACAACTAATGGATGTATGAATAATACTGATTAAAAAACTAGTTGATTAATCAGTCAGGGTCATTAAAGGGGAAACAAATAGATTAAACGATAATAAGAAGAAAAAATATTTACGTTAAAATTGTCAAAAAAAATTGTTAAAAATAACAATATTTCATGTAGAAAAAAAACCTTACTTTTTTGGGAACATCGAAATATACGTAATTATCATTGTAATTCCAACCGCGTTATATTATTATTATTATTATTATTATTATTATTATTATTATGTCATTTTTCATCATATTTCGATTTCTGCTTTGGTCTCACTACCAACCAAGTCTGCGGGGAGACCTAAGGCAGGTAGTGGCGTGTTGTTATGGCTCCATTTCATGTTTTTCTATCGTCCCTATCATCCCCAGCATTACATAGATAAAGTTTTCCTTAGTGTGTGGGCTGTACTTAATAAGACAATTTTTTGTATATCTCTTAAGCTGGGGTTTCCAGGGATTCTTTCAATGTGTTGTTTTGTTCCATTTTTTATCATTCCAAGTGCACCTACTATCACTGGCACAACTCTTGTTTTCAATTTCCACATTTTTTCTATTTCAATTTCCAGGTCTTTATATTTTGACAGTTTTTCAAATTCCTTGATTGCTATGTTACAATCCGCTGGACAAGCCATATCAATTAATAGACAAGTTTTCTCCTTCTGGTTTTGAACAATAATGTCTGGCCTCTTTGCTTCAATTTTTCTGTCTGTGTAGATGGTGTAATCCCATAGAATGGTTACATCTTCTATTTCTGTAACCGGTGCTGGATGATGTTCATACCAGTGTTTGTTTACAGCTTTTCCATAATGTTTGCACATTGTCCAATGTAAATATTGCCCAACTCTATCGTGGCGATTTTTATATTCGTTTGGGGCAAGCACAGAACAGCCTGAGATTAGGTGGTCTATTGTTTCTTGGTGTTTATCACAAAACCTGCAGTTTGGATCCATATTATTATGCATAATATTTGCCTGAAAGTTTCTCGTGAAAAGACTTTGGTCTTGTGCTGCAAGTATAAATCCTTCAGTTTCAGACTTTAATCCAGATGCACGTAACCATCGATGAGTATTAACTTTGTCAACATTGGATTTATTGGCACGTACTGGATATTGGCCATGCAGAGGTTTGTCTTGCCAGCGCTGTTTCATCTTTTCAAGAGCTTTATCTTTGGCTTTCATTTTTATATTTTTTGCCGCAATAGTTGGTTCTTGGCTTCTGTTTTGCTTTTCTACAGAATCTACTAACTGTAAATCTTGTTTGAATTTACTGCCTTCTTTTATTATTGAATATTTTTTCTTTCTTTCTTCATGTTGCCTTACTAATTGTATCATCCAATCCTTTGTTGTTTCTATGTATGTTAGTAAGCCAATAGTTGTTGTCTTGTATGACAATTCCAGCTGAATAAGACCTCTTCCACCTTCTTTACGGGGTATGTATAGACGGTCTACATCAGCCTTTGGATGATGCATCTTATGCTTAGAAAGAAGCTTTCTTGTTTTAGCATCCATTCGCCTGATGTCGATTAGAGTCCAGTTTAAGATGTTAAAGCTATATTGGACAACTGGGATTGCAAGGCTATTAATGGCCATAACTCTGTTCTGTGAATTTAATTATTATTATTATTATTATTATTATTATTGTTGTTGTTGTTGTTGTTGTTGTTTTGTCATAAACTGTTGCTTTTTTAATTCACCAGGGACATTAAGTTATCCGTTAAGTGACAACAAGGTCTCAGACAAACAACACATTCCTCAAAATATGCGCCGCGCCCAATAGGACCGACATTTGGATTGGTCTAAGATGGTCAAGGAAGTCAGAACATTTTAATGAATGTGATCCCAATGCGTCAATCACCACTGGAATCACCGTGACATATCCTTCCAAACAATCGTTCCATCTCATCTTTCAAATTTGTGTATTTGTAATATATTTACAATCACGTGGTTTGCTATATTATCCTCACCTCATCTTTAGTTTATTGTTGTTGTTGTTGTTTTTGTTTTTTCCGTTGATTATGTCATCAATCTTTGCAAATGGCACAAATGGATATTCCTTGATATTCCTTGAAGGGCATTACAGAGTACAGCTTACATATTACTATTATTATTTTTCTGTTGAGAACACATTCCTTTCCGGGTCCCAAACGGAGATCTATGATTAGGAATGGCATCATGACATTTTCCACAGATCATTTTTGTCAAAACATTTAAAAAGATCACACACATTTTACATAGATAACTTTCTTCATAATATGTGAGTTCTATTTGTGAGTACAATTATTTTGTGTTTCTATAAGACGCAGGCTACCAGAGTCTTTTCAATGGGTCTATCGCAACATTTTCTAATTGGAGCGAGAACTCCAACTACAAATGAAAAAATATTGAGATCCTCATGTACTACATCTCTGAGATTTCCACTTCAAGATCCTTGTACAGTGATAGTTTTTTAAGCTCTTCAATTTGCAGGGACGGCCACGTGTATATGTTATGTCGTAAGTAAGAATAAATAACTCAACAACAGGAATAGGTTAATTGCTGTATTCCGTAAAAATAGTATTTACAAAGGTTATTAGTATCCAATACAAGAATAAAGGTTAATCGTCTCAACCGTCGTAAGACGTAGTATGAGCAATGGGTACTTCCGGGTCGTCACCGGAAGTCTACGACTGACCTGTCGATCGGCTGCTCGGCACACTCTCTCACGTAGATGCCACCATTACTTTGCATAGTAATGGAATAGTCCATTATAGCCGAATAGGCGCGGGCGTCCCAACAGTATAAGAAAGCATATTCTATTTTTGTAGTCTTTGATCACGATTTTTGATATTATTATTATAATTATTATTGTTATCATTATATTTCGATTTCTACTTTGGTCGCACTACCTACCAATACCTAAGGCAGGTATTAGCGCGTTGTTATGGTGACATTTCATGATTTGTTTTTCTAACTCTCATGACAACTCTAGCGTGACAATGTTCTTAGTGACGGTCGTGCTTATCAAAACAATATTTTGTATTTCTCTTAAGCTTGGATTTCTAGCGATTTTATCAATGTACTGTTGTGTTTCTTTTTTTATAATTCCAAGCGCACCTACTATGAATGGTACTATTCTAGTCATCAATTTCTTCATTTTTCTATTTCGAATTCCAGGCCTTTATACTTCTATATATTTTCAAATTCTTTAGTTGCTTTGTTTCAGTCCGTTGCGCAAATCATATTAACTAGTTTATATGTTTGACTTTTGTTTAACGGCATATCAACACATCTGTGGGTTATTTAATGCCAAAAAGGTAGGGTTTTATGATATAATTTTTAATGTTCAGTTATAGTGAAAGGTTGATTTTGTCAGATTTAATTGAAATTTTTTTACTATTTTTTTTCTTCAAAAACGTTTTATGGGAAAAATCTTTTTCTTTCAAAAATTATATTGTTTGTAATATTTTTAATTCAAAACCGTATATTTTTCTATAAAAGTCTATTTTTATACTTTTATAGTGTTTTTGCATCAGTTTAGAGGTCAAAGTATTTGCCCATTGCTGGGACCCTAACAGGTGCTACCACCCCGGTTTAGGGTGTATCTGGCAACAACAGCAATTAGGAGGTGGTTCCATGCTCATCACAACCTCCCAAACAGAGGCCTTGCTGCTAGATGCAGTTTATTGTCATACCGAGGAACACATATTAATCAGAAGGCAAGTTTTTTTTCTTTTCGGTTTTTTGACAGTTATATCCGTTCTATTTGCTTCAATCTTCGTGTGTGTAAAGTTTGTTTACTTCCATAGACTTCTGATGTCTTCTTTTTCTGTAACCGGTTAGATTTGCTTGAATGTTTCTAATGAAAAGACTCTGTCCTTCACTGAAAGGATACAGCCTTCCGTTTAAACCTGTGGCTCGCAATCATTGATGGGCGTTAACTTAATCAACATCGGCTTTATTAGCACGTTCTGGATATTGGCCATGCAGGGATTTGTCTTGCTAGCATTGTTTTCTCTTTTTAAAATCTTTCTCTTTGGCGTACGTTTTCATATTTTCTGTTGTAACAGTTGGTTTTGGGGTTCTGTTTTGGTTTTCTACAGAATCTACTAAATGTTTTGTTTGTATTTTTTTTCAAACTTCTTTCATAGCTTAATTTTTTTCTTTCCGTTTTAGTGTTTGAATAAATATATCAACCACCCCTTCGTATGTTAGTAAGCCAATAGTTGTTGCCTTGTATGACAATGCTAGCGGAATAAGACCTCTTCCACCTTCTTTACGAGGTATGTATTGACTGACTGCATCAGCCTTTAGATGATGCATGTTATGATGAGAAAGAATTATTTTTATTTTTATTATTATTTTTGTTGCTGTCGTTGTTTTCGTGGACGCTATTTTCTGTCTATACAAAATTTTCACACCAGTAAAATCTTCTCAAAACTGAATGCATGTTCATCAGCAAAAACAGCAGCCCAAAAAATCAAGCAAGTACAAAAATTTCAATACATGGAAAATGTTCTAACAGAAGAAGAAAAGTGCGATACAGAGATCCGAAGGCGAATTGGTATGGCGACGCGCGTTCCAGAAGCTAAGAGACAGGAAAAATTCGCTAGAAACAAATAAAAGAGTACTGGATTGCTATATGATGCCTGTCCTTCAATATGGCAATAAATGCTGGACAATATCATCGAAGATGAAGGAAAAAGTTGAAGCAACTGAAATGTGGTTCTACAGAAGAATGCTGCAGATATCATGGACCGAGCATGTGAGCAATGATGAGGTTTTAGAAAGGATGGAAACGAAAGGGAAATTAATACTGAGCATCAGGAAGAGACAGCTAAAGTTCCTGGGACACGCAATGAGGAAGGGCGTTTTGGAAAACCTGATACTAACAGGCCAGATAGACAGGAGGGACAGGGGAAAACAGCGTGTAACGTACTTGACAGGCCTGAGCGAGTGGGTGGTAGAACGGGGGTTGCGTGGTGTAAAAGGAGAAAGCGTGCTAAGAGTCACCAGGGATAGGAAAACGTGGAAGGTCATGACCGCCTACATCCTGAAAGGACAAGGCACACAAGAAGAAGAAGAATCCCCTCAACTACTTGACCCTAGTTCTTTTCACACCGCCCTGTATATCCTTTCCTTTCTCTCCACCTTTGCAGCTGTCATCACACCTGTATTTCCTTTCTTCTCTTGCTCATTTCTAACTGGTTCGTCCTTCTCTTCACTCTCCTCTAATCTTTTTCTTTTATGTAGCCCCCTGCACATCAGTGGCGTTACCGTCTTGCTCGGGGTGATATCATTTAAAAAATTATCGTAGCTATTCGCTGTAATTTTAGTAATAATAAAAATTATTAATATTAGTAGTAGTAGTTGTAAAAAGAAGTAGAAGTAGTAGTAGTACTGGTAGTAGTATTAGTAGTAGTAGTATTAGTAGTAGTATTAGTAGTAGTAGTAGTATTAGTAGTAGTAGTAGTAGTAGTATTAGTAGTAGTAGTAGTAGTAGTAGTAGTAGTAGTTTATTTGATTTGATTTGGAATTTGATGCAAACGCTTCCTGTCTTCTACTTGAAACTTAAAGTAAACCTCATTTTTGCATTTTCTGTTTTTTTATTTTTTTAACTTATATATTTTTTGTCCGTTTTTAGTGCTTTTTCTTTTTTTTTTTTTTTAATCATTTCACCCCGAGCAAGGCAGAAACGCCACTGATGTGCAGGGGGTTACATAAATGTAGAAAGATTAATTAGAAAAGAGTGAGGAGTACAAGCTAGTTAGAAAGGAACAATAGAAAGCCGAGAAAGCAGGTGCAATGACAGATACATGGGCGGAGAGAAAGGGAAGATTATACAGGGAAGGGGAGAGAGCTAGAGTCCAGTGGTTAGTAGGTGAGTATTAACTTTGCTTTTTAATTTCTGGAGGTCATAGCCGTCAGGAAAGCAAGAATACGGGAGTGAGTTCCACAGGCGAGAAGTGCGAGAGAGGAAGCTGCAGGAGTAGAATTGTCGTCTGCGTTTGGCTAACCTGACTGTGAATGGGTGGGACCCAGTTGCCAGTCTGGTTGCACGGGTAAACACCTGTAGAGGAGGCATCAGTGACTTAAGCTCATCCGAGCAGAAGCCATGAAAGTATTTATAGAAGAGACAGAGGGAGGCCACATTTCGACGATGGGGAAGTGGCTGCAGTCTAGTCGCCAGATCAGTACCTATCACATTACAGACTCTCCTTTTGAGCTTGTCAATTTCTAACTCCTTTCCTTCCACCTAATTTTTTTTCTTTTTCTTTTTCTTCTTCTCTCCCCAATTCTTATTTTATCTTCTTTCTTTTACGTTTTCTCTTCTTCTCCTTTCTTTTTCTACTCTTTTTTATTCTACTTTCATTTTTCAAATTTCGTTCTTCTTTCATTTTTCAAATTTCGTTCTTCTCCCCTTCCTTATTCAGTATTATGTATTTTTTTTCTTTTTTCTTTCAGGTTAATTACCTTCCCCTTCTCTTCCTCCTTCTTTTATTCTTACTCCTCTTTCTGCTTTCCCTTTTTCTTATCTTTCTTATCTTCTCCATTTTTGTTTTTTCTGCTTGTATATATATTCGTCTCTTTCTCCTCTTCTTTAATTATTGCATTTTCCTTCATTTGCCTTTGTATAGTTTCTTCTCCTTTTTTTTTTTTTGTTTTTTAATCGTTTCACCCCAAGCAAGCCATTCCACTGCCACTATTGCGCTTGGGGCTACATAGGGGAAGGTAAATAGAAAGAGTGGTTAGATATAGGAAATGTCAGAAGGGGGGTGATAAACGGGTAAGGATACCGAGAATGAGGGTTGGGTAGATGGTGAGAGTGTTGGGAGAATAGATGCAACTTGGTGTGACAGGAGGTGTCTATTGACCTTACATTTAAACTCCTGGAGATTGTAGCTGTCGGGAAAGCAGTCATGTGGAAGGGAATTCCAAAGGCGGGAAGCGCGAGAAAAGAAGCTGTTGAAGTCGAAATTACGGTTAAATCTTATCTGTTTCACTGTAACATGGTGGGACCTAGTTGCTAACCTAGTAATTCGTGTAATTTTAGTAATAATCGGCACCACTGATGTAGGTTCATCGGAGCAGAAGCCGTGAAAGTATTTATAGAAGAGGCACAGGGAAGCCATGTCACGACAGTGAGAGTGTGGTTGCAGCCGTTCTGCCAAGTCAGTATCGATCACGTTACAGATTCTGTCGGCCCAACATTGTTATATTTCTTCTATTCCTCGTCTCTTCTTTTTGCCACCATTTAGCCTCACATAGTTTCTTTCTCTTGTCTGCTTACCTTTTTCATTCTTCTCTTTCAATAGCCGTCTCTCATTCTTTTCTGTTCATTTTCTTTTATCATCTTTTTCTTTATTTTCCTTTTTTTCACCCAATATTTATACTACGTCTTTTTTTCACCCAATATTTATACTACGTCTATTTTTTTCACCCAATATTTATACTACGTCTTTTTTTTCACCCAATATTTATACTACGTCTTTTTTTTTTCACCCAATATTTATACTACGTCTTGCTTATCCAGCATCTTTGCTTCATATTTATTTCCTTCATGTCTCCTTCACTTTTCACGATTATCGTTCATTATTCCTCCCCTTCTTTCCTGGTTTCTTTTTTTCACTCTCACTTCCCTCAATCGTTTCGATTCCTTTGCTATGTCTTTTCTTTTTAAATTTTAAATCTATTCGCGATTTCTACGAGTCAAGCTTTGCCGTTGAAAAGAGCCACAAGATAGAAAGTACCACTTATTTGAAAAATGATGATTTCCCTTCGATGAACAATGAAATCAGTAAAATGCTCTCCCTTTAGTTATTGAATCATTTTCTTTCTTGATCCTTGAAAACGAAATCAAATTTTGAAAAGAATAGGCGCATTATAAATTAAGAACAATGCCATAGGAAAAAGATATTTCGATTTAATTGGTTTCTTGGGAATTCTTTGTATTAATTATAAATAAATTAAGCATTCGTTTATTAAAAATAGTTTTATAAGATTTGCAAAGTTTAACAGAAAAGGAAATGATTTTACTCGAACTGCGCATACAACAAATCTTATTCTTGTTTATGAATAATGAAATTAAATTCAATGTTCTTAGGATATAGTAAAAATTGTTAGAATATTGAGAGGCACTCTAAAAATTGTTTTTAAATTGCGGTTATTTTTTCATCATATACGCTCATATTTAGATAATCTTATATATATATATATATATATATATAATCATCAAAATAATAACTAAATAGACTCTGTAAGTATTTAGGTTGTAAATTTATACTAAGATAAACCTTTAAAAAACCATTAACAAACAGAACCTAATTCCGTTACAATCCGGTGCACTGAGGCGTCGGATGAATGGGGAGAAAAAAAGAAATCCACGGAATAAGAACAAAACATTCAATACTCCGCAGTAAAGAAAAAAAAACCCAAACGGAACCAACCACAAGAAAAAGTGCTCGATACAAAGTACAAAAGATATACAAAAGTAGAGCAAAAACACACAAAAAATCTCAAGCGAGCCAAAACCTACCGCGGTTTCACACTACGGATCGTCAGGGCTGACGATCCGTAGTGTGAAACCGCGGTAGGTTTTGGCTCGCTTGAGATTTTTTGTATATATATATATATATATAGCTTAAAGGTAGAATCGCCGACTGTCACCGATTCAGTCGGGTTTCAATCCTGGGTTAAAAAGCAATCGGAGTCTAACCGTACTGATGAGCTGTGATGCAGTGAAACAGATCTGTCTGCGGATGACTATTTACGCTCTCACGCCCTGATTGAGCACTCTGGAAGAATGGTAGACTTTGAAAATGAGTAGCTACTTTAGCATCGTTCATTCAGCAATGAATGAGAACACTCTCAGCTATTGGGTGTGTATAATGATAATATACACGCTAAAAGGTTTGCCTCCTTCTACAGAGCGCCCTTAGATAAAAGGTAGACTCGCCGACTGACGCCAATTCAGTCAGGTTTCAATCCTGGGTTAAAAAGCAATCGGGGTCTAACCGTACTGATGAGCTGTGATACAGCGAAATAGATCTGTCTGCGGATGATTATATATATATATATATATATATATATATATATATATATATTGTAATGTTTTTAATACAATGGTTTATAAAAGCATTATAACACGACACAAAAAATTTCATGTTTCAGAACAATACTGTTCTTCAGCTGATATTTTAAAACATTAAGCTCTACTTTGTATAGAGCACTCATTATGAAAGTAAATGCTTGAACAGTGGGTTTTAATCTATCTGTTCTTTCACTTTCTTATAATACACTAGCATCATAGCCCGGCGTTGCCCGTGCAACTCAGAACATTTTAGTAGTAGGACCCGGTTATATAAAAACGTAATTATATAAAACATTGTTAAAAAATTCATATTTTCTTTTGTTTTCGTAAAAGTGATATGATGTTTTGTGTGACATTGTAAACAACATTGCGTTTGTTTTTGTTTCAAAATTACGGGGGAAAATATTTACATTTTTTGTTGACTAAATGAATTTAACATAAAAATAAAAATTATTTATTTTGTTTTACTGAAATTAGACATATAAAAACTATTACGCTCTCAGTTCAGAAATTTTCGAAGAATATTTAAAAATGTAGACATTCAATTTTAGAAGAAGTTACATTAATGATTTATTTTTTTAAATTTTGTTTCGTGAAGTATGAAATATTAAATTTAATATATATATATATATATATAATATTGAGAAAAACTCAGCACATAAATGTTTTTCGAAGAGGTTATGAATTCAGAATTTATTTTGGCAATGTAACAGAAAATTTACAGTTGCCACCTTCAGACCGTTAAAAAATAAATAAATGATGTCGAGTCAGAATAATTGAAAAACGGGTTTTAACAGTGGATGTTATCTTTGTATCATTTAAACCGAAAAGAAATCGAGTATAGATTCACCAAATGACACATATAACAGAATAAGGAATACATACATTGAATCACACATACTCAAAAGACATATTATGAGAAAACATATACACACAAAAAGAAGGCTAGAAATAGACAACACAAAATAAATACCAGATCAGATAATATATATATATGTCAGCATGCAGTGTGGGTACAGAAGAATCCAAAGGAGTATCCTATACATACAGTGGTAGGATAACTCTCTAAGAGAACTCTAAATATATATGTATATAACTACATATAGAGCAAATATAAGAAAAATTAGGGCAGACACGTTATTTCATGGTAAATCAGAAGTATGGACCTATTTCAGGTGAACCATCATCAGCTTCGGTTTTTATTTAACAAAGGATTGTACACAAATCAAAGGATTTTACACAAATCAACTCAAAGATTTGAAATAAAGACGGAAGCTGATGATGGTTCCCCTGAAATAGGCCTATACTTTCGATTCAGCATGAGATAACGTGTCTGCCTTAATTTTCATTATATATATATATATATATTGAAGACTTGCAGAAATAGCTGATTAGGATTCTCCAAATGAAACCTGGTCACTATTATGAGATTGTTATTCACTAAAATGACTGTCATTTTATGCACACTTTTAATGAATAATTAAACTGATTAAGAGAAAATATTAAAAGTTAACAATATGTGAAGCATAAAAGTTCGGAAACGCTCTTTACAAAATCTGACCAATCATCTTAATATTTTTTAATCTGTTTCTTTTCAGATTGAGAACATTTTAGCACTTGTTTAAACGTAAATCTATGTTTATTCTTCCTGTTTGTCTGCTTTTCTATCTATCTATCTATCTATCTATCTATCTATCTATCTATCTATCTATCTATCTGTCTGTCTGTCTGTCTGTCTGTTTTATTCTTCCTGTTTGTCTGCTTTTCTTTCTATCTATCTATCTATCTATCTATCTATCTATCTATCTATCTATCTATCTATCTATCTGTTTTATTCTTCCTGCTTGTCTGCTTATCTATCTATCTATCTATCTATCTATCTATCTATCTATCTATCTATCTCATTGTGTCAGATCTATCTATCTATCTATCTATCGATCGATCGATCGATCGATTATTATTATTCTTATTACATTTTTATCATAATCCTAAGAACTTTCAATTAGTAGGCAAGATTTTTCTTTTTTGGTTTTTGACAATAATTTACGGCCCATTTGCTTCAATGTTTCTCTCTATGTAGATGATGTTATCTCATAGAAAAGTGACATCTATTTCTGTAACTGGTGCTGGGTGACGTTCATATCAGTGTTTGTTTACATATTTTCTAAAGTTGTTGTTATTATTATTATTATTATATCTGTTGATTTTTGTACAATACGCATTTTTTTCGGGTTCCAACCAAAGATATAAGATCAAGAATGGCTTCATGACATTTCCACTGGCCATTTTTGTCAAAAAATCAAACTAAGATCACACACATTTTACATAGTTAACGCTCTTTGTATTATGTGAGTTGTACGTATAACTAAAGTTTAATATCTTTTTGACACGGACTTCCGGAAATCCGTTCAATGAATCTGTCGGAACCTTTTCAAATCAACCCGAGGGCTCCAACTACAGTTGGAATTATCGATGTCCTCATGTGCCAAAATTTTGTAATCTCTACTTCATAATCCCTGCATTTTAATAGTTTATTTTTAAATTACCAAGTCTGCAGGAAGACTTAAGGCAGGTTGGGATGCGTTTCATGTTTTTCATATCTCCCCTATCATCCCTAGCGTTACATAGACAAAGTTCTCCTTAGTGTGTGGGCTGTACTTAAGAAAACAATTTTTTGTATATCTCTTAAGCTGGGGTTTCCAGGGATTCTTTCAATGTATTGTTTTGTTCCATTTTTTATCATTCCAAGTGCACCCACTATCACTGGCACGATTCTTGTTTTCAATTTCAACATTTTTTCTATTTCAATTTCCAGGTCTTTATATTTTAACAGTTTTTCAAATTCCTTGGTTGCTATGTTACAATCCGCTGGACAAGCCATATCAATTAATAGGCAAGTTTTTTTCTTTCCTGTTTTTAACAATAATGCCCGGACTATTTGCTTCAATTTTTCTGTCTGTGTAGATGAATGGTGACATCTTCTGTTTTTGTAACTGGTGCAGGGTGATATTCATACCAATGTTTGTTTACATATTCTCTATAGTGTTTTCACATTGTCCAGTGTAAATATTGCCGCACTCTATCGTCACGATTTTTATATTCATTTGGGGCAAGTACAGAACATCCTGAGATTGGATGGTCTATTGTTTTATGGTGTTTATCACAAAACCTGCAATTTGGGTCCGCATCATTATGTATAATATTTGTTTGAAAGTTCCTAGTGAAAAGTCTTCGGTCTTGCGCAGCAAGAATAAAGCGTTCAATTTCAAACTTTAATCCAGATGCACGTAACCATCAATGAGTATTAACTTTATCAACATTGGGTTTATTAGCACGTTCTGGCCAGGCAGTGTTTGTTTTGCCGGCGTTGTTTCATTTGTTCAATTATTACTACTATAAACCGACTAATCGGAGCAGGCCACGCACCTTGATCAAAAATTTACCACAGCTAATTTCTGTTATGGTGCAGTAGATATAGGGTCAGAACGAGAAATCGGAGAACCGAGTTCAAATTCCAGTTGAATTTGTTGCATTCACTGACGCGCAAATACTCTTGGGAAAGGTAACAATCCGTTTCTTCTCTCCAACTATGGGTTAAAATAAGAGGATTGATTGGGTTATATAGCCTTGGTTGGCAACCAGTCTACCGTAGAAAGTAATGGCAATCTGCTATGAGAAAATCTTTTGCCCAGTCAGTCATGTCTCTTTTAAGGCTTAAACGCCCAAGTGTGTATCACGTATGGCACTTAACTGACTGACTGTAATTGAAAATGTGGTTAGGAGATTCGAAGGTTTTAAAAAGGTTTTAAAAAGTGTTGAAACAATAGAACATTTTATCAATTTTATGAGGTGACCATCAGAGTTGATATAAGATATAAGATAAGATATATAAGATGGAAAAAGATGTCCAACTATATCAAGATTCCCATCAAAACAATTAAAAGTATAGAAATTAAAGGAATATGACCTAATTTTCGTGGTCCTGGGCTTGAGGTTAAACTGCATCCGGCAGCAAGGCCCTCTGATTGGGAGGTTGTGAGGAGCATGGAATCACCTCTTAATTACTGTTGTTCCCAGGTCCGCCCTAACCAAGGGTGGTAGTATCTGTTAGGGTCCCAGCTATGGGTAAATAGTTAACCCTCAAACCGGGGTCAAAATGCTATGAAAGTATTTACCAACAAAACTTTTTTGAATGAAAAATGTTACCAACAACTGTGATTTAAAATAAAAATATGTTTCTGGCCTTAAATGGCTCTTCAGATGTTGATAGGCCGTTAAACAGGAACAAACCAAACCTAATTTTCGATTATACTTCAAAAAGTACGACTTCGAATGTACACTAGGAATTAGATCGATTAGTAGGAAAATAAAGCACGTTTTATAGCAAGCTCGAGAGTTTCAAAAAGAATTGCCGGCAGTTGGAGTAAGAATTCGAAAATATAAACTTAGTCAAATATCTCATAGAAAAGATTGCAATTTTTACGCAGAAAAACCTTCATGTTGGAACTCATAAATGTGAGGGTTTATCTACTCAATTCTGATACAAAATATCATTGTCTGAACACATTTTTTTATTATTTCACCCCAGGCAATCCAATAAGTTAGAGAATAAATCACTATTAAATAGAGATGACATTAAAAGAACAAAAATTAAAAATAAAGTAGATAACGATTGACATTGAATTAAAATTTTTAAAGATTAAAGTTGACTGGAAAGCATGGAACCGGAATTGAGAGAGAAGAAACTGTTAGCATAGAAGTTACAAGCAGCCATTTCAGTTGTAAAAAGGAGACATTTCAGCCAATCTAGTGATGCTTTTAAATTCAGAAAAGTCTAGGTACCATAGATGAAAGTTAAACAGAATAATTGCTATGACAGTATTTACAGAAAAGACACAGGGAGCTACCTCAGGGCGTTGGAAAAGTAACTGAGCGTGAAATGGCAAATCAAAAATAACTTACGTGTAGTTAAACAAGACGGGGTTAGTATTATGGTTTGATTGTGTTTTCCTTTCCCTGGTATAGATGCATTACATACCACCAAAGGTACACTAGATTGTGCTATGTACAGCGAAATACTGCTACCAATAAAGAGAAAATATATCTTCAGGGAAAACCGGTTCTTAACTGTGAAAACGAAAGTAAGGTTTCTTATCAAGAGCCTTATATATATCTTCGGTGATAGCCGTTAGCACATCAGCAGTAGAACTGACGAAACAGAAACCATACTGCTTGTTAGAGAATAAATTATTGCATGTGAGGCTGATAGGGCGATAGAAGGGTCGGTGAATAGCAGCCACAGTTGAGGACTTCTAGCAAGCAGAGAAGCAAGAAGCAGCAAGGCAATAGTTGTAAAGTTTGGAGAAGAGAGAAGAGAGTCCAGGGGCACATTGCGTCTGCTACCATGAAAACGAAGGTGATGCTTCAGACAAAAAAGTTTGCTTGATATATATATCCTATAGAATATCTCTGGAAGAACAATAAACGTGAAATTTGTCAGATGAATTTAATGTTCTTAAGGTCATTTGTCAACATTTATGGAATCAGACGGTGTTAATTTCTGCAAGAAATATTCCAAATATTTGACAACTCTCATATTAAATTATGATATTTTCTCGTTAAATTAAAACTGAATAGTGAGTCCATACTTACGGACTTGTGCCACGTGTAAGCTAGGCTTAAAAAACCACCATGTAAAATTATGGATATCATTAAATATTGAATGTTGTGTTTTGAGATGTGACTAAAACTTGGGTGGGTTTGTTACTTTCTGAGGTATTTGTCAATAAATTTATTTGTATGTAAGCATTACTTTATTTTCGCTTTCATAGAGTTTATATTAATATGAGTGGGACCGTACCGTCAAAAATGACGGCAAACTATTAATAGTAATATTACGTCTAAAATGACGGCAACATATATGCTATAGTAACTATTGAGTATCTTACATTAAGACATAAGGAAAATTACTAGTCTTGATTGTAATAGAGAGGATATATATATATATATATATATATATATATATATATATATATATATGTATATTCATTCCTAACTACTCGACGACATAATTATTGCAAAAAAATTAATAAAGCACTCTTAAAAAGCAAACACGCGTCAAGAGCTTTCATAATTGGTAGTAAAGAAAATGATCTGAGCCGAAGCTGCTTTACTATTTTCATTTCAATTGACTGCCTCGATATTGTCTCTCCCTCTATTTCTCTCTATCACTCTCTCCATATATATATATATATATATATATATATATATATATATATATATATATATATATACAACAGCAAACCCTCGATCCCTCCGCTATTCAATAATTTTGAGGTCTTCACATCAACAGCAGAAAAAGCTGAGTGCTTTGCTCGCAAATTCTCTTCCAACTCCACACTTGACTTGTTCTGGATTTCCTACCTAGAACTGAGGCCCAAGTGAGTATATATATATACCCGTCTCTGTTTCTCTAACATTATTTCTAAGTTCGATTCCCATAAAGCAAGTAGATGTGATGGAATTCTAGACGCAATGCGCCCCTGGACTCTCTTCTCTCTTCTCCAAACTTTGCATCTATTGCTTTGCTGCTTCTTGCTTCTCTGTTTGTTAGAAGTCCTCAAGTGTAGCTGGTGTTTTTAAAAACTCTCCGACCCTTCTTTCGCCATATCAGTCTCACATACTAATAATTTATTCTGTGACAAGCAGTATGGTTTCTGTTTCGTCAGTTCTACTGCTGAAAAGCTAACAGTTATCACTGAATATATATATATATATTGACATCAGTCACTTTCTCACCGACTGGACGTTACTTCGCTTTGTCTTTTCCTCAAATATTGTTACGGCTTCTGCTCTGACGACATGTACGTAGTTGCCTTCATATTTATTATCATATTTTTTATTTGACAGCAGGACCAGCAATACACGAGCAATGGCAAAGCGTAATGGTCGTGCGAAAGAAGAAACTAACAAAGAGGAGCACATGTTTTCTTTCTCAATTTTCTGAAGAATCCTAACTCTTGAGTTAATGACTGAGTAAGCTGATGGAGAGTCCTACCACAAGAAAGTATCAGTAGAAAATCCCATAACGCATCGTTAAATATTTGAACTTAACAACTTCAGCAAAATATTTCAATAAAAATCATGAAAATATTTGAAATTGTCAACTTTTTCTATTTCACTGAAACAGATTTTAAAAACTTATATCTTTCATTCTTTCTTTCCTAGTGAAACCAAGTAGCGTCTTTGATATGTCTTTCCACACAACCAAAATGAAATAGCCTTTTATGCATGCGATATTGGCGAGAGACGTTAGGCACTTGTATCTTGCCTTTCTTTCTTTCTTTCGTTCGTTCGTTCGTTCGTTCTTTCATTCTTTCCTAGTGAAACCAAGTAGCGTCTTTGATATGTCTTTCCACACAACCAAAATGAAATAGCCTTTTATGCATGCGATATTGGCACTTGTATCTTGCCTTTCTTTCTTTCTTTCTTTCGTTCGTTTGTTCGTTCGTTCGTTCTTTCTTTCTTTTTTTAGTCACTTCATTTTCTCACTGAAACCAAGTAGCATCTCTAATATATCATTTCCGTCTTTTCCTGCGATCAAAACTGCATAGTCCATTATTATGCGATTATTATTTTATTAAATATCCTGCGTCTATGTTATGGCGAAACACACCTATTCCACAGATAATGGACTCTCCCTCCTATATTCATAAGAGTTAACAGGAAGTTAACGCGAGAAGTTCTTTGGAAGTTCATAGGAGTCCTTAGAAGTTCTAGAGAGTTCTATTGGAGTTCAGTAGAACTATTAGTTAGTCTCAGTTTGGACATAGTTGGTCTAGGCAGTTGATATTAGTCGGCAGTTAGCCGAAAACTAAGGAGTCAGCTTACAGTGGAAGATTACCAAGTTCCTAACATTTTGGGTGCGTTAAGTCGGTTAGAAACCGACATAGCACGATTATAACTTTCGGTGAGAAAAGACTACTCCACAAGAGTCTAATAATTTGTTTGTCAATGTAGATAAAATTGCCCGAATTGTTTTAAAATTGAAATATTGCCAACTTAGAACACGCTCAGAATTTTGACGTATTCAGTTTGCTTGAGGGCATAAATTTTTGTGAAGAGCAAAAATAACTCTAAAAAAACTCTAATTGTTCTCCTCATCTTTATTGTCATATTCACGGCGTTTTGGCCGTTGTACGCTCCGATCTTCTTCAGGTGACTGGAACTTTTAACCGAACCCTTTATTATAGATCACTGGGGTAGGTTGTTCTCGTTCCATGAGTCATGCTACTTCCAGATGTCTTAATTAGCTTCGTATAACACAATTCACGTTCCCCACTGCTGTATTCAGTTACTGAACTTACAATTAATTTCGTCAACTCACTACAGCAAACCAACGATTTTATCCACTGGGCCACGTGACAATAAAGATGAGGTCAATAGGCCGAACAATTTAAATAATGTAAATAACTCATATTAGAAATATAGATTAATAGTAAGATGTTGAATAAACAGCGTTAATATGTCAGCACGAGGTCACGTCTGTAACTTTACGAATACTGGCCGTTTGCATTCTAATCAAGATAAGCCCAGGTCAACTTGCTGTTTTTATAACAAAAAGAAAGCAACAGAAAGACAAGAATAATTACAAAAAGAAAGAAAGAAAAAAAAAAGAGAACCCATAAAGCTTATTTATAGATTAATGAATTAGACTGCATATGGCGCCCGGTAAATAAGGGACCTTTATCCGTCCCTTTTCGAAGGAGTTTGACTCTGAATAAGCTTGCCCTTTGTTAGGGAAGAAGCCATCATAGAGACGATGAGGGCATGAGAACTGGCGACACGTCTTAAGCGAATAAAAGCAAACCAAGTGGGCGAGTTGATGAGGAAGGGGAATGTAGAATAATATAAAATAAACAGTTAGTGCTTCTCGGATTTGCTTATTTGTACGAGTGTCGAGCGTGTGGCTTGCATAAAAACAACGAAGACAAACATTTCGCTCAACTCTCATACGAGTAAAAATAATTTTTATCAGCAACTGTAATGTTTTTCAGCTGACAAATAGTTGAAAGCATAGGACGTTTTAAAGAGAATAGGGACTAAAAATAAACGTTTGGCTACTCAATCAGGGGCTAAGAGATGAGTGAGTTGTTTAACGGCATATCAACACCTCTGTGGGTTATCAGTCAGTTTAGTGGGTTGTCAGTCAGTTTAGTGCCATACGTGAAACATGCTTGGGTGATCATGTCTCTCTCGAGAATAGACAGGTTAATACCTTCCCCAAGGGTATTACGCGTAAGTGAATTCAATGATTTCAGCTGGAATTCGAACTCGGGTCCCCGATTTCTCGTTCCGAGTCGATATCCACTGTACCACAACGCAGGTTATATAATGCCAGATTAATGTACACAACTGTAGGTTATATGATGCCAAAAAGGTGGGGTTTTAAGGGGGTTTTTTTAAATTTTTGGTTATAGTGAGCAGATTGATTTTGTCAGATTTTAATTAATTTTTTTTCTTTATTTTAGAGAACTGAAAATGTCTTCTTGTTTTGTATTCAAAAATGTTTTGCTGAGAATTTTTCCTTCAAAAATGTGTTGTGGTAATAATTTTTTCTTCAAAAATCTATATTTTTCTATAAAAGTGTATTTTTATGTATATATTTCTTTAAAAGTGTGTTTTTATAATTTCATAGTGTTTTGACCCCAGCTTGAGGGTTAACTATTTACCCATAGCTGGGACACTAACAAGTCCTACCACTCCGGGTCAAGGTGGACCTAGGAACAACAGAAATTAAGAGGTGGTTCCATGCTCATCACAACCTCCAACTCAGGAGCCTTTCTATCGGATTCAGTTTACCGTCATGCCCAGGACGAGTAAGAGATGAAAATGGGCCTACTATATCTAATACTAACAAAATATATCAATGGTCAGAGAAAGATATTAAAACAGTAAAGAAACTAACAACCGGTTCAAACTTTTTTTCAGACTTTTGAACAGAGGTTTATCACTTTTTTCTTGTTTAAGTTTGGCTTTCCGGTTAATTCTAAAGTGTTCTCGTTCTGTTTCACTCCCAGTGGCGCATTGTGAATTTATCGCCATGCTTGGGGTGAATATTATTTTTAGAAAACGAAGCAAAGAGGTATAAAAACAAGAACTACATTAGTATAGCTGAAGAGCAACAAAAAAGATGAAACTATAGAGAGCCATAATTGACTGCACCCTCAACAGATCATGACGCACTGGAAGATGGAAAGAAAGAAATAATGACAGTATCAAGTAGAGATCTGATTGAAAAGGGAAACATTGCTGATGCAGTGAGGCAAAAGCGAATCGTATTATTGCATACGCATGGGAAGCTTGCAATGTTGAATCTGAAATGAGAATAACACACACGCACACACGTACACACACACACACATACATATATATTTATGTAAATATATATATGTGTGTGTATTTGTATGCGTGCATTTGTATATGTATATACGCGCAAATTCAACATAGCTTTAATCTAAATCGAACCGTTTTTTACATTGTTTTTGATGTTAATTATATAAAATTCATACAAACATCTAAACTTATAATATATATATATATATATATATATATATATAATAAAATATAATATATATATGTAATAAAGTGTATATATATATACTTATATACACATACATATATATATATATAATAAAGTATATATATATACATATATATAATAAAGCATATATATACATATATATATATACTTATACACACACACACACACACACACACACACACACATATATATATATATATATATATGTATGTATGTATATATATATATATATATATATATATATATATATATATATACTTCAACAGGTAATATAAAGAGTTGCCCATGATACGTGAAATTTTTCTTAGGGATTTCATGTAAAAATGCCCATACAACTGATTTGAACATAGAAATTTATTTTATTTTATGTATATATATATACATATATACATAGAATAAAATAAATTATATATATATATATATATACATAATAAAGAGTATATATATATATATATATATATGGGGGGGGATGTAGGACTTTGTCAGAAGAAATCCTAAAGTATGAAATGCATCACAATAATTTTTTTTTTCTAATTTGTCATACATTTTCCCCATTATTTTTATTGAAAATATAAAAATATATATGTGTGTGTGTATGTGTGTGTTTGCGTTACAGCCACTTATGAAAATGTGCAAATAACTACAAAACAACATTTATTTTGACCGACATACGTGCTTATGCAGCCACACACATAATACACGATCTATTACCGATATGAGTTTTCTTTCTCCATAAATATTTGTAAATTATTAGTTATTTTTGTACGTGTTTGATATTTTCTACTAAATCGTGAAATTAATAACAATTGGCCTGGATTGAGAAATATGTCGGAAAAATATATTGTTAACTTTTTATATTTCAGTGAAACAGATGTTAAACCCTTCTATCTTTCATTCTATCTTTCGTTGTGAATTAGTGAATGCGACTGACACCAAATCGGTCGAAATTTCCCGAAATTGTTCATGGGATTATGAAATAATTTTTATGATATTTTTTCTAGACATAAATTATATAAAATTGTACGTTATATATATATATATATATATATATATATATATATTGTGTATTTTGGCAACATTTTTTCATTCATACAGGTTTTGTTGAATAATATAGACAAGTTTTGTCTATTTATTTTGTATAGGATCCGTTCGTATCGTCTGATAAGCTTGATGGTGCTATCGTTGAAAGACAACAAGAAATCACAGTAATTGTTGATTTTTTTATCAGGTCTAAGCTTTCGGCTTACATAAGCCATTATCAAAGAACATATATTAACATATATCGCTCGTTGAAAACACATGTATACTTAGACAAGAAAATAATAAACGGAAACTCAAAATCCTGGAAGCTATCTACATCAAACAATTTAAACCTAGCTTGATTACGATAAATTTTGATATCTCAACTAACGTACTCAAAGGCCTGTAATCGGATCAAGAACCACACAACCACCATTTTGTCACTGTCTGCGGCCATCCGCCATGGTAAAAATGGACTTGTCTCTTTTATTTAATTCTCTTTATTTAATTCCACTTATTTAATTCCAGCTTAAATGTTTTATGTTCAATATATGTTAATGTTTATTCTTTGATAATGGCTTATGTAAGCTTAAAGCTTAGACCTGATAAAGAAAAATCAACAATTACTGTGATTTCTTTTTTGTCTTTCAAAGATAGTACCATCAAGCTTATCAAACTATACAAACGGATCCTACACAAAATAAATAGACAAAACTTGTCTATATTATTCAACGAAACCTATATAGATAGATAGATAGATAGATAGATAGATAGATAGATAGATAGATAGATAACACTCACTAATATCAAATATGAACACCGGCTACAATGAGCTAACTGTATTTGTAAAAACTAAACAATCAGAAAATAATGATAATGGCTAATCGAGTGTGCACGGAAATGTATAACATTAAACGATTTTTAAACACTTCTCCTAAAAAGAAAACACCTATCCTTAGCCTTGAATAAAAAGCATAATCACGGTATCTTTTTAGTAAATAAATTTGAAGCGACCGCTTTCGACGATATAAGTACTTTCTCTAAATAAAAAAGAATGTAGTTTCGATTCTTGTCAGAAGTAAGGTACAAATTTTCTTAACTAGAACTTCTTAATCTCGGCAGATTATTATTTTCTAAGATATTATTTTTTAAGAAAAAATAGAAAATGAACAGCAACTTTAATGTGTACCAACGAAAATAACATTCACATATATATATATATATATATATATATACGTGTGTGTGTGTGTGTGTATGTGTGTGTGTGTGTGTGTGGCTGGCCCCTCGTATTCAAGAATACCTCTCTATAAGGGAGGCTAGCTAATTTCCGTTATAGACGCTTGTTCAGGTTCATTTATGTTTGTTCAACACCCACAGAACACACCTGTGTTTTCTGGGAGAGTGCGTGAACAACACTCAAACCCTCGGTCATGATGAATTGTGACTTCGTGCAAGCACCACCATTCCAATGGTGTTGAACACTGGGATCACTTCCTCCAAATAGACCATCGTGAGATTTGAACTCGGGCTTTATGTTCAGGGAGCGAACGCTCTAATCACTCTATCATACGCTGATATATATGGAATTGCAGATAATAATACTAAGGAGTCTTACTTTTACATGATCTATATTGATAAATCACAATTATCATTTGTGGAGAACTCTAACTTAATATGCAAAGTTTACAGTAGATCATAGACGTCCATTGTTATTCTTTGTTCACAACTTCACTGACAGGTAAGGGCTCGACAACAATCGACAAATAGCCAAATATATATTAAAAGAAACAATAAACAAAATTAGTTTAAAATAGATAAATTTTCTGCATCCTCTCTCCTTCATGCTCATGTGTAATTGCATCAAAGTAAAGACCACTTTAGTCCGATGAAGCCCTACAGAATGAAATGCGTAACACCAAAACTTTTTCTTTCCAATTAGCCATAGCTTTCCCTAAAATTGGTCTGTATATATGAAAATTTATATATCCTTTTTCCCATGTTAGCGTCTAAGTGTAACTTATTCGTACCCCAACACAGACTGACTATGGGTCTGCAAGATACAAGAAACAATAATGGTACCATCAAATAGTAAATGAGATTGTGCCTATGTAAGCAAAGGGAATACCCTTATGTCTATATGAGTTATTAATTTGATAAAATGTTATTTGGTCTCCTGACTTTAATAGATGTAAAGACAAGAATAGGTTCATGGCAAAGTAGCTCAACACAGTCTTCCTAATTAAGATAATATTAATCAAATTATATAATCTGATGTCACTTTGTCAGATAATTTTGCATGCCATGTCCCTTCACGACGTAATCTCGCATCAATCTCCACATCTTCCTTTTGTTTATTATCAAGGAATTGTCATGACTTTTGGGGTTAAAGATAGATGAATTGTTCTTTGTTGCCTTTTTCATGAGCTTGAATTCAGAGTATTCATTCTAGATTGGCTTCCATTCAAGACTAAAAGGCTTATTCTATCCTACTATTAAACCCATAGATGGGGCAGATGTGATAACATTACGTACGTCAGATTTGTTTAACGAGAAAAAATACTTGTTACAAAATAAGTTTAATACTTAGTATAATAGCCTTTTGCTTTGAAATAATAAAATAATAGCGATAATTTACCAATCGCACCTAGTGTATATATATATATATATATATATATATATATATATATATACAGTACTGTGCAAAAGTATTAGGACAAGAACTATTTTATCTTTAATTTTATTTGATTTACTCAACAAATGATTTAACAAGGAAAATTACTTGTTACAAAATAAATTTCATATTTAGTATAATAGCCTTTTGCTTTGTTCACAGCCTTCATTCTGTCAGACATTGAAATCACAAGCTTCTTCAATGCATCTTATGGTATCTCCTGCCAAGCAGCTTGTATTTGTTCCCAAAGTGTGTCTTGCAAAGTAACATTAGATATATCAATTTTTTTATCAAAATTATCTCATAAATGTTCAAAAGAGTAGTTTCAAAATAACTTGTTTAATAGAAAAATAGGAAAAATTAAATATAACTTCTTTTTAATACATTTCTTTTACACCTAGTTTTAAATAATCAATATTTATTAGCAATTTACTTGATTTTTCACCCTGTATCTCAATTTCAGTGAGGTTTTTAGGAAAATCCCCCTGTCCTAATACTTTTGCACACTACCGGTAGTGTGCAAAAGTGTTAGGACAGGGGTGATTTTAAACTTCATTTTGATGCCTCAGAAAATATAAAATAGTTCTTGTCCTAATACTTTTGCACAGTACTGTACATTTGTCGGATAGATATTTATGATTTGTATTATTCGTTGAGTTTTCTTGCCAAAAGTGACCGATATAACGAACCAGACTTGAATTGGAACTCGGCTTTCCACGTTCTCATTCCGAGCCGCAATCAATTACACCCCCAGCGTATATCTGGATAGATTATTTTGCGGTTATAACTTTTATTCATATTTAATTTATTTATAATTTACCAGGAAAAACTATGCTTGAGTGATTGGTTGGTAGTTTATTCACAATAAATTTAATATTTAGTATAATAGCGTTCTACTTTGAAGTAATAAAATAATTGCGACAATTTACCAATCGCACCTAGTATATATATATGTATATATATATATATTCGAGTGAATAAGGAACGAAGAAAAAAACTATTTTTAACAAAACATTAATTTAAAATAGTGCTCGATATATAATATAGAGAGCTGTGAATATTTATTATAAATTATATTTTAGAACATGTACAAATTTTTTTGTAGTTGATATATATATATATATATATATATATATATATATATATATATGAAGAATAATTTTTTTTTATTTTCAAAATAAATAATCATTTATTTTCTTTTAAAATTTTCATGAATGTTTGAATTTTCTACATATTTAAAATCAATGTTTGCTCTGGATGAGAGAAACAAAGAACGTAAACTAAACGTTCAGTCAATTCAGATTTCAGAATTCTATCGGTTTCAATTGACTGCATTCGGAGGTTAATTAACAGGTTGTTTAGTTATTGTTGTTGTTGTTGTTGCTTTTATGTGAATAGTCAATCTTCAAGTTCCCAGTAAGGAGTACTTTTGTAATTATCAAATGCTGTAATTCTCCAGTAATACAAGTTATTACTTGTTTATTATTAATTAAAACATGAAATCCCAAAGTCTGAAAATAGTCTCTGTAGAGTTCAAACGTAGCAAAGACAACTAAAGGAATGTGTTTGTATATGTTCGTGCTCACACATTCACACATAAAACACTCTCATACATTCAAACTGCTGATAGCATTAGAAAGAGAGGATAAACAATAAAACAAATCTAGAGTTGGAACTTCTTCTTCTATGTGCCATGCCCCTTCAGGATGTAGGAGATCATTGCCTTTACTATCTCCCTATCACTTGTAGCTTTTAATTCGATTTTTCTTGTTACTCATCCAAAACCCTACTCTGCCATCCATTTGACCAAGCTTATCAAGTTTGTCATGCGTTGCTTTCCCCTGTATCTCTTTCTTTCTATCTGTCCTGTAAGTACAGATTCTCCAAACCCTCCTTCCTCATTGCATGTCCCGGAAACTTAAGTTATCTTTTTGTAAAGTATCAGTTTTCTTTTTGTTTCTATCTTTTTGTTTCCATCTTTTGGTTCATGGTATCCTCAGCATCCTTCTGTAGAACCACGTTTCGGTTGCCTTGACTCTTTCCTTTATTTTCGATGTGATTGTCCAGCATTCGCTTCCATATTGAAAGACAGGCATCACATAATTAACCAGTAATGTCTTCTTTTTTTCCAACGAAGTTTTTCTGTCTCACTCCACTTAGGTTTTGTGGCGTATCTTTGATCATGTCAATAGACCTTTCAGATCTCAGTGTCGCAGTTTCCGTCCTTTGTTTGAACACTTCCCAGGTATTAAAATTTTTGTGCAAGGTTGAGTTCAGTATCCCCGACTTGTAGTTGGCGTTTTGGGCTCTTTTTTTTTTTTTTTTTTATTGATGACCACGCATTTAGTATTTTTTCATCTTTTTATTTCTTTAGCTACCTTCTGTTGGGAGTTTTGTAGTTTCTGTGTCAGCTATCATCACTTTATCATCTGCGAATCTTATATTGTTAAGATGGTTGCCGCCAATGACGAATCCTGACAGAAATTCTAGTTGTCTCAGAATTGCCTTGCTGTGCAGGTTGAATAGATCTGGTGAGAAGACACATTCTTGTCTCACACACATTTTTATTAATGTATATCTGCTGAATTCTTTTCCTGTCCGTATGCTGCTAGCGCAGGTTCTTGAAATTTCTTGGATAAATAATGATGAAAACAGGCTAGAAACTTCAAAATTCATAGAACATGCAGAACTCAAAAGAACCAAGTAGAAACATCAAGTGATCTACAAAACGAGCTTGTGTGAAAAGTTGTCAGAGCAAGAAAGAATAAGTGGTAAAACAACGAATGACAAGAAAATCTGCAGAGACATGAGAGTCTACGATCTGAAGGTTAGCCCAAAATGAACTAATATTTTATTCTCCTTTTAACATATTCCATTATACTGCATAACCTGTTATAACCTGTTAAACTGCAACAATTGCAATTTTGATCGGTGTAACATTAACTTGCTAGATAACATTTTCTTTCACCCAATGTTAACAAAGTCATGCTTAGTCTGGCACAAAATATAAGATTGTAGCACCCGGTGCGAATCGAGGTTGTTAGTAATCAAATATGAGATTACTTGTATGACAAGTAACCTTTATCAATTTCTGTAAAGCTGGTGCCGTCGTAAACCAGTGAAAAAAAAATTCTGATCCATACCGTTTGACAGATATCACTTCGAGCTTATGTTGACTTCGACAGGAGTAAATGACATTTTAAATATACGCCAAAGACGCTAACGGATGACCTAACAGCAAAATATTAAAAAATTAAAAAAAGCACTTCGATGCCGGCCCTATTGTCCAGTAGCGACTGATTTAATTACCGACGACTGCCTTCAATTTCAATAACTTTCTCATTTCCTTGAAAAAGTCGATATGCTTATTTTTCGTATCTTTCGGATATACATTTTAGAGGTGGATTAATATCTTTCCAATGAAACGAATTCGACTGGAATTCGAACTCGGCTCTCCAATTTCTCATTACGAGCCGATATTCATTACACCACAACGTACATTACTTCCAAAAACCAAAATGGTAGGATTTTTTTAAAATTAGTTCACCTCAAGTAAGGCAATAAAGTCACTAAGATGAAAAAGTTAGAGAATACAAAGAAAAAGAAAAAACTGTTACGGAGAGAGAACAATAAATTAATATTGACAGTGCATTAAAAGTTTTGATGATCAAAGATGACTAGAAAGCAAAGAGCCGGAAGAGAATTCCACAAGTGAGAAGCGCGACAGAAGAAGCTGTCACCATAGATCTTACGATTGCATTTAGCCGTTTCATATATAAGATAATGATAATTTGCGGTTAAACAGCGCCGCGCTTGCAATGAAATGTATTTATCAAACAGCCACTGCGAAATAATTTTACAATGGTAAAAAAACAAATGACTAAATCCAAAATGCTATGTCAGGACAAAAAATATTGCGAATTCTTATTTGTAAATATATAGCCGAAGCACTAGATCGTGTGTGGCAGCAACATTCGAAACATAGATGAATTGAAGACATAAATATGTCAAATAGATTTACGGCTGATCTCTACTATGACCAAGCTCTAACAGTTCGATTGGAAATAAATAGCTCGTAATTTTCAGTACCTCAAAAACCAAACTAGTATCGGTTGATCACCACCTTTCAACACCCGTGTTTTCTTCAGTCACAATAAACGATACCACTCTCAATTAGGAATCTTCTTTGATCTCTTATTGGGTCTCAAAATTACTTCAGACCTCAGGTAGAACGAATAAATACACACCATTTATAAAGAATTTGAAAGATAACATCCTATCGCTCTTTGAGGTATCTTACCCTTGTTATATGTTATCTTTCAGTCAGTCAGTGCCATATGTGGTAGCCGCTTGGACGATCATGTCTCGAAAGACACATAACTGACTAGGCAGAAGATTTTTGTTTTGTTTCACCCCCCCCGCAGTTTCTTTCTGCAATATACTAGTTGTCAACCAAGGCTATAAAGCCCAATCTGACCTGCTATTCAACTCATAGCTGGAGGTAGAGGAGATGAATTAATACCGTTCCCAAGCGTATTTGCGACAAATTCAACTGGAATTCGATCTCTAGTCACAAATTTCTCATTCCGAACCGATATCCATCACACCACAACGTTGTTTTCTTTTAGTCTTCGTTGTTAATGTCAGTACCGAACGGAATCCGGTGGTGGTAAGCAGAGGAGAGCGAGACACATCCGGGCTGGGGTAGGCACAACAAGATTTAAATTAGGCAAAAAAGCGAGTATTGTTGCCATATTAAACTGAGGTTCACTTTCCAATCTTGGTATAGTCGCGTGTGATGTGATCTGCAACATTTTTCACACAGAAGCAACACTGAAATCCCACCTATGTTCTATCATTATTTCCATATTAAATATACAAACGCGCTCCATTCTTTTGTGCCACCAATCCCAAACTTTATATTTAGGATAAGCAATACTATACCTTTTCAGCTTCAAAATGATAATAATCTACTTCAAAATGGATTAATCAACTTCAAATTGGAAAACAACTTCAAAATGAGAAATAATCAACTTCATTTTGAAATTGTTTTCCAATTTGAAGTTGATTAATCTATTTTGAAGTTGATTAATCTATTTTTAAGTTGATTGATCCATTTTGAAATTGATTAATCCATTTTGGAGTTGATTATTTTTTTTACCTGAAAATAAGTTTATTTTGAAGTTGATTATTATCATTTTGAAGTTGAAAATGTATAGTTCCTCTGTGTTCAGACTATATAAAAATTATCACTCATTCTCTTATTTTCGCAAGAAGAGGGTGATAATTTTAAACAGACTACCAAGTGGATGCTTCCCTGAATGCATCATTTTGACCTCTTAAAATCAAGAATGAATCGTTATCTATCCTACTTATCCCCATACTCTTTATTTACTAACCTTTATCTTCTATTCATATCACGAATACAGCATTACGATTTCAAATACAACCGTCTACTTTCAGTAGCTCCTGAGGCTTATATTGGGTGAAATTTACTACAGATATAAATAGATAAAAGATTTTAATAACTTGGTCTGGTTCATATTCTCAAAGTAAATTCGTCTGAATCTCCTTCCCAACACATTATGCTTATTTTGTACCGCAGATGTCAACACTTTTTTATGGCCATTAGCTTTCTCAGTTTTGACAGTAATACTTCAATCATCACTAGTTTGAATATTTGAGCCTAAGCAGCTACTAGTTTCAGAGGGAAGACCATTCCCAATATTACCGAGGTGTGACAATATTATTAACATTAAAACAAGGAATTATAGAGTGCAAGACACTTAATCATTGGCGCTAAAATACGTGCGACCGTCATGACGACCGCCAATATCATTGCCATTGCAGTGTGTGCCTCCAGCGTCATTTATTTCAGCATCAACCGAGATAATACCAACAGTAGACCTTACAACCTCCCTATCCCTACAGACACCAATTCAACAGAATTACTAAAGCTACTACCACACCGTAAATATCTTTACAACCCTAACCTCTGCTAAAATTCCTGTCAGGATCCCCCACGTCAATCATACTGTCTCAATCATTACGTGTAGTTCTTTACCGCCCCAACCACTCTTGCTTCTATTACCACTCCGCCTTCATCGCAGCTGCCTCCACCATTACACTGCATCAACCCACTTATTCTCCAACCAGACGCAGTAGGGGAAGGATTCTTAGAGATCATAGAAATGGCTATACTCACAATGACAGCGGCAGTAGCTTCAACATTGAAAGGGTATGTGTCTGTTCTTTATTAGCGTATGACCACATATTGTCTTCAGTGGACACGAGAGGATGTCCTTCTGCATTGGTAGAAGCCCCGAGTTAGGAAAGTGATAGAAGTAGGCAAGATCTTCAGAAAGGTTGGATCGAATAGTGCTCAGAAAATGCCAAGCCAGCAGATGATTCGGTGCCGTCTTTCCTGTCGCGTCTCAAAGAATAGAAATAGCGGGGAAATTCTGAAGCCGGGTGGCGAGACGGGAACGTGTAATGCGAAGGCTGAGATCAATAAAGGAGTAAAAGTACGTGAAAATGTTGGGTAAGATAACGATACGTGGACGAATTTTTTTTCCAGTATTTCTTCGTATTTAAACTTTTTCATTCTGAGTGACTAAATATATAGGAGTACGTATATTTGCGTTTATGTATAACTAGCAGCATAGCCCGGCGTTGCTCGGGTGTAATGAAAGCTTTAAAACTAATCCATGGTCAGTTCGGTATCGTCTGTGAGAAGAACAGTACACTGTAGTAACTCACTATGGAAAGCCAGCCAAAAACAAGGAACAACAACAAACAGCAGAAACCCCCCAAAAAAGAAAACTACAAAAACAAATAGAAAACAACACTGACAATACACAACCACTGGATACAGTTCCCTGGCCACATGCATGGCAATCAGACACACTAAACCTAAAGCATATAAATAACTTTCCCGATAGCGAAACAAAGAACGAGGATCTAATCTTCGACACATCCGACGAAGAAAACCACGAAAAAGGATACAACAACAACAAAAAATCCACCTCCACTAAAAAGACAAAACAACGGACTCAAACACAAACACCAAAAAGCCAGACCCCACAATTTTTGACACTACATTACTCACCATAAACACATGTAAAAATTATTAAAAAAAAACCCACAAAAGACTCACTTTACTAAACAGAGACAAGCAAGAAAAATATTATTCGAAGATGCAGACAGCGAAATACCTACACCAATAAATACAACAATAAATACAACAATAAATACAACAATAAATACACCACAAAATCAAAACAACAACAACAGCAAAATCAACTATAAGAATAGAAGACACAGAAACTGAATCAGAAATGTACATTGAAAATGTTCTATACTAGCAGTATAGCCTGTCGTTGCTCGGGTGTAATGAAAGCTTTAAAACTAATCCATGGTTCTGTAGCTCAGACTCAGTCTAAAAAATAGTTAAAATAATAATAAAATAATTGCGACAATTTACCAATCGCACCTAGTATATATATATATATATATATATATATATATATATATATATATATATATATATATATATATATACTAGCAGTATAGCCTGTCGTTACTCGGGTGTAATGAAAGCTTTAAAACTAATCCATGGTCCTGGAGCTCGGACTCTTTGGACGTTGACACGAAAGACTAAAAAGCAATAGTTGTTTCCAGTTAAAGCAAAACTGTAGGCTGAAAGAAAAATGAATGGATGTAAGTCAAATTTTGATTTCCTGGTATCGATATCAAATAAATCTTTTTCGTCGTAAACTGAATTTTGAAGGCTAAATAAGTCCTCTGAGTAAATGGTATCATGGCTGAGACTCAGAACTACAATTATACCAACTTAGAGCCAAACCCGAAACAAAAACTAAAATAAAAGGGCTGAGAAAATACAGGCAGATAAACAGACAGACACACACACATACACACACAAATATCTTGCCATATACATATATTATCAATTTTTCTGCACTATTGTAAGAACTGTAAGCTTGAAACTTCTGAATATCGTTTCTTATGTCTTTGTCAATGAGTGTATCAACTTTGATTAAAATCGGACCACTCCTTCTATAACCCGATTTTTTCGATTATCGATTTTCGATATTTATCGGGGGTACCTCGACACAAAACCTTGCTAAGAACACTCGCATACGCTTATAGTATAACTGTGTAAATTTTCAAGAAAATCGATTCAGCAGTTTCGGAGTCTATAGGTAACCGACACACACACAGATACACACACACAGATACAGACACACAGAGTTCCATTTATAAATAAGTTTAGATAAAAACGATAAAAATCATATGACCATTATTGAGGTAAATACAACAGAAAGGCCTTGTAAGGGATGAATTGAATAGGTTTACATATTTTAAGTTCTTGAATATCTCAAAATTATATCCCAAAGACAAGTAAATGTGTGACTCAAACTAAGATATTTCCTGCATGGCATCAGTGCCGTTCGGAAATATCTAAACTGTCAACTGTATAAAACCGATTTCTAAGTTAAAAATGGCTTTGAGCAAGTGAAGCGTGAGGATCTTTAAAAAGATAATTTTTCTTTGAACATCATGGACTGGCGCTACATAATCTCAGACAATGAACCGTGGAAAATAACAGAAACCAATTTAACTGGAAGAGAAAATAATTAAATAAATAAAAGAAATAAATAGAATATTACGGCAGAAACCACATTCAATACAGTTAAGAACGCTAACAGCTACAGGACTTAACCTATTGAAAGACTGTTTTCAGAAAAAGATTTTTCAAATTTCAACCTAAAATAGTCAATGAACGCCAAATATTTTCTTGTAAGAAAATGGCCAATATTACCATTTCCCCATGAGAGAATAGAGCCTATATAAATAGTCTAAATAATGAGAACGCCACATCCGAAAATGTGAGACAGAAAATAAAACAAATATTGATTGAAAACAATTAATGAATTATAGACTACAAAGATCACCTAAAGGCGTATGGATGTTTTAAAATCTGGACATAATTTATATGTCTATTTAAAAAAAAAAAGCGGTCATCGTTAAACCTATATTTTGCTGAATTACTGCCAGATACCATGGAGCTCAGAGAAATTCTAACTTCTGATGCGGTAATCTCTGGGTAACTTCGGTATCTCTCGGCAACTTACGTATCAGTTCTGGTACTCTGCGATAACGCGCACGATTACTCTCAAATCTCTCAACTGTTCTCTCTATGGCAGGAGTATATGTATACTCAGTAGAGTCTATTATCATATACAAAAAGAAGACCCCCACAACAATTTTCTTAAATAATACGTGTGTCTCGATGAAGCTCTTGAAATCTATAATTATATTTAGAAAAGTACAATGCCATGACAGAAAACAAAATGCAATGATAAAAAAGGAAAAGTGTTACACGCTTGTTAGTCTGCGTGAGCCAGAGTTTTGTGAAGGTAGAGCTGAAAAGTTTTCTGAATAAAGACTAAAAAAGCACCAGTTCTATCAAACCTTTCATATGAATGGCATTTATGGTGCGTAATTTTTTTAAAAAATAATTTCACCCCAAGCAAGGCCTTCCACTGCCACTATTGCGCAGGGGGTTACATAGGGGAAAGTGAAGAGAAAGAGTGGTTAGATATAGGAAATGTCAGAAGGAGGGTGATAGATGGGTAAGGATACCGAGGCTGAAGGTTGGGCAGATGGGAAGAGTGTTTGAGAGAATGGATGCGAGTTAGTGTGTTAGAAGGTGCCTATTGACCTTACATTTATACTCCTGGAGATTGTAGCTGTCGGGGAAACAATCATGTGGAAGGGAATTCCACAGGCGGGAAGTGCGAGAAAAGAAGCTGTTGGAGTAGAAACTGCTGTTACATTTTATCGGTTTCACTGTAAAAGGGTAGGACCTAGTTGCTAATGTAGTATCTCGTGCAAATTCGTACCTAGTGGGCACCAGTGATCTAAATTCATCGAATGAGAAGCCGTGAAACTCTTTATAGAAGAGGCACAGGGTCTGCCAAGTCTGTATCAATCACATTGCAGACTCTCCGTTGTATTTTGTCAAGAACCCCGAGGAGAATAGTAGGAGCACCCGACCAGATGTGGCAGCACTATTCAATACACGGGTGGATGGTAGATTTATAAATGTGCAGGATAGATTCAGACGGAAAACAAACTTCCGGGCCCTGCACAGAGAACCGACTTTCATAGCAGCGGATTTAGCAATGGATTGAGGTCTGCTGAGAGTGTGAGGCCAAGGAGGCGTAGTGTTTTACTCTCTGGGAGGCAAGCCTGTTCCATGCTAATGGGAGGTAGGTGCGATTGTTTATGATGGTAAATTGATAGCAGCTTCGTTTTAGAAGCATTAAAATTTACGAGCCATTTCTTACCCCAATCTACTACGGATTGGAGATCCTTTTCAAGCTCGGCTGCGAGGTTCGCTTTGTCGCCCACACCAGATCGAGGCGAGAGTAAACTGTGGTGTCATCGGCGTACATACCTACTTGGGATCTTCTGGCATCAGAACTGTTTGTTCAGAAATGTCTAAACTATCAGCTGTATACAACCACTTTTCAGATCAACGGTTAAAATGTCTCCGGGCAAATGATGCCTGTAGGCTTTAGCGGGGGCCATTCTTCTTGAACTTCATGAACTGGCACAAAAACATGAAGGTAGTAAATAACATAAAACACACCACTTGATGAAATTCAACAGCAGCAGCAACTAAAATTGATAGCTTATGTAACAAGAAGAGAACCTAATGACAAATCAAGATATTGGTACAACCAAAAAATAAGGTTAGGCAGGAAGTTATCAATTCTGAAAGTCAGTGAAGACCGAGTAATTCCTTATAAAGAAACGGTCAATACAACCATTAAAATAAAAAAGAACAGGGTTCGAATTCCAGTTAAATTCATTGCATTCAGTTACGCGTAAAACCAGTTGTGAATGTTATGAATCCATCTCTTCTTCCTCCAGCTATAGGTTAAATAGCAGAACAGATTAAGTTCTGTAGCCTTAGTTGGCAACCAGTCTACCGCAAAAAGAAATGGCAACCTATTATGATAAAAATCTTCTGCCTAGTCAGTCATGTCTTTTTTGAGACATGATTGTCCAAGCATGCATAACGCATGAAGATTAACAAACTGACCCTTATGATACATGTTTGCAACTAAAAATAGATTCTGAGATTTTTCTTTGAAAACAGCAATGTTGACAAGTATCGAATTAGTTTTCTCAAGATACTGATAAGATAGACCGGCATTCTGCTGCCCAAACCCCACTTTCCAGTCTTGACAGAGTCCAAAATCATCTACGAGTCCTTGTAGGTGACGATTTATTTTTTCACGCGCCAACCTCTCATTCACCGGCTGATGTGGCGAGCCTCTCGCTAACTGACGGAAAAATTACTTTTCATGGTTCCTGCGAATTTAAACCATCACGGCAAGTATCTTTTACATAGTATCAAACCACCCAAATGTTTTAGCATGTCGTCAGTAATAAGTAAATTTCACTCTAGCATCTTTTTCCCACTAACTACCGCTCTGTGAAGGTAACTGCTCTGTCGCTACTTCCATGGAAAGTGCCTGGACGAACTACATTCCTTAGTCGCGCCAGATGTAACTTTCACTGTTAGGACCCGCCATGTTATTTACATCGTTGCTAACCATGTACATTCCTCCCGTATTTCATTGGTGTGAAGCAAGTTCCACTCAAATTGCTTCTTTCTGTGAATCACTGCTCTATGGAAAGAGATGTTTCTCGATCACGACAATCTTAACCCTCTAGGGCCATTCGTATCATATTTGATACAGTATGAAAACAAACCTTGAAAGAAATATTTTCCTGAAAAATTTTTTAAGAAAAATATTTTATAAATTTCAAATGAAAGCAGTACTGACTGCTCAGTCAATGAATACCAAATGTTTCCTTATAGGGAAATACCAAATGTTTCCTCATAGGGAAATACTGTATCAAATATGATACGAATGGCCCTAGAGGGTTAACTTATTCATGTCTAGATTTAACTGTAATCTTCCCCTCCTATCTATATAAAATACCTTTTAACGAAGCCCTCTACCTTGACTGGTCCAGAGTGAGAGACAGATCAAACTCATACCTGACCCCTCAAGTAGAAATCGTACATACGATCTTTTGCTAAGGGTGCAAGTAAAATGTTCTGCTCTCTGTACCGCTATTAATACTTCTGCTATCCTCTACCCTGACTAAAGCCAGATCAACCCAAAAATGGAACCCTGTTGTTTTATTTTACTGGAGCTGCTCACAAACCAGCATTGACAGATTTCAAAACCGTCTCCGACCCCTTGTGGGTGATGAATTATTCTCCACACTCTCTCACAGGCAAGATGTGGTAAGCTTCTCGCTACCCGATGGAACCTACTCGGACGGAAAGTACTCGCCATGTCACTTACATAGTTCATTCTTTCCGTATTTCATCGGTGAGGAGTAGATTTCACTCTAGCAGCTTCTTCCCACGAACTAATGCTCTCTGATACCGATTCCAAAAGGATGTTTCTCAATCACTCCAGTCTTAAGCTATTCAAGACTAGAGTCAACCGTTATCTTCTCCGTCTGTCTACATTATCCACACCTTAACTTAACGCGCTACCTTGAGTGGCCTCCGAGCCTTTTATAAGTCAAATCTTACAGTTAACCCTTTGTTGCATATTGCTTACATTTGTAACCTTTCTCTAACCTTTGTTGCCTATTGTTTACAATTTTAACCAATATGCAACAAATGGTTAAAAATATCTATATATATAAAAGGCAATCTGTGGGTCTGTGTGCGACTGTTCCCTATGCACGCCTACATTTTTAAGCTACGCCATTCAAACTTTTTAGGGACACATATCTACAGGGAAGTCAGGTCGACACATACTTTTTGAATTTTAAGTTCAGCAAATTTTCCCTTTCGCACTTTTTAGCCAATGGAGCCGATTGTTTACATTTGCTCCGTAAAACATCTAAAATCTAAGATGGTTGCTAAATTACGTCACAGAAATCAAATCACACGTGTCAAACGCGACTAAAATATTTTTTTAAAAAATGAGCTTTTATATTTAATTTTTATTCCGACGTTTTAAAAGTTCACTTGGTCAACAAAAAAATGTGAATATTTTACCCCGTAATTTTGAAACAAAAGAAATATTTAAAAACAAATGTGTTTTTTTAAACAAAAACAAAATATGTAAAAATAAGTGCCAATGGTTAATAATGGTTAATAAATAAAATACATCTACTACTCTCATTGGTATTTTCTCCAACTACTAAAATGTTCCGAGTTACAAGGCAACGCTGGGCTATGATGCTAGTATCTGTTAAACTGACAAATCTAGATTTGCTTCTCCAGATGGACATATTATTCTGAGAAGGTTTATATTCTTAAATAATTTTTCTTGAATCTCTCTAAAAACGTATCTTCTTATTCGTGCATAGCCAAGCGCCTATATATTTGTTCGCTTGCTGTTAGAAAGCCTGTTTAGATACAATTATGAGAAATAAATAAATTTCATAATCGACACATTGAGGAAAATCTTGAACTAATATTGAATTAATTTTTTTTTAATCAGATGAAATTATTTCAGAAATCAATGTTGTTTATTGATCTCTTGCATTTTACCAATATGTCATTTCCTCCTATATTTAGTGAGTAATGATTTTCGATTATTTGTAGATTTCAAAACGCTGATAAAATTGACAATCAATTCTTGATGATTTACTTCGTATTTAATGAATACTGACGCCAGTTCGGTCGAGTTTCAATCCTGGGTAAAAAGCAATCGGTTGTCTAACAGTACTGATGCAGCGAAACACATCTATCTGCGGATATATATATATATATATATATATATATATATATATATATATATATATATATAAACAAGGGCTTACGTTGGCTTTATCACAAATGGTTAATAAAAGACAAAAACACAGGATCCACCTTTGGTATCTGTCCTACTGGGTTGGTGGTAAATACCAATTGTGGCAAAAAGCTCTCTGCTACTAGGAGTACTGTCAAATTAATCATTTATAATAAAGCCAACGTAAGCCTTTGAAGAAATGTTGGACGAAAGGTTCCTCGGGTTGGGATAATTATAATGACGTCTATCTTGTTTAAAGTTATTAATTTATTCTGTGGGTACAAATCGTTGTTCATATATATATATATATATATATATATATATAGTGCTGCATACGAGACGGGTTAATGAGTATACAATATATGTAAAGGCCAATATTACATACATATATATATATATATATATATATATATATAGAGAGAGAGAGAGAGAGAGAGAGAGAGAGAGAGATTAAGAGAAAGAGATATATTCATCGGTAAGATAGATAGATAGATAGATAGATAGATAGAAAAAAAGAATCCACGAGATAGATAGATAGATAGATAGATAGATAGATAGATAGATAGATAGACAGATAAATAGATAGATAGATAGAAAAAAAGAATCCACGAGATAGATAGATAGATAGATAGATAGATAGATAGAAAAAAACAATCCACGAGATAGATAGATAGATAGATAGATAGATAGATAGATAGATAGATAGATAGATAGATAGATAGATAGATAGATAGATAGATAGATAGATAGAGGTAATTTTTTCAGATGATTCAACATAAAAACTCAAGAAGACAATGGAATTTTTCTGATGCACTCTGGATATAGTAAACATCAATAAAGTCGATTTCGTCTATCGATACTGAGAATATGCCGAATATTATCGAAATATAGTTTATAGAATCAAAATATTCAAATACCCGAATTTTATAATCTGATATTGAGATATTTTAAATATACGATTTATTTATTATAGCTTTTTATATATATATATATATATATATATATGTATATATATATATATATATATATATATATATATATATATATACACTGTTAGGAGCATAATTAAGCATAATTTTTAATTTTGCATATCCGACAGCTTCTGATATTCGATTTTTAACAAACTCTGTACTTCGAAGTAAGTGATGTTTTTACGTTTTTTCTCTTCTAATTTCGAAAATTTAATTTCATGTGTTTTTCAATTATTGTTTTTTAATATTGCATGAAGTCATATTTCTAAAAAAAAAACCGTTTTTGAAATAAAGATTAGAAAATTCGATTCTTTTTGACAAAACGGAAATCCATTAACAGTCACAAAATATGCGTATTTTTCTCTCCAAAAAAAATGAAGGATGTTTCACCCAAAAGTACTTAAAAGCCATAACAGAATAATATTCTTTGATTCTATTTTGTCTTCACAAAAGAATTTAAGCAAAAAGCAACTATAAATTATAAAATGTCATAAAATTGCAACAGATATTTAAAAAATATGACAGTTTTTCATACTTTCTTCCTTTCTTTTGGGAATTTAGATTAAGATAAGGAAATTAAACATGGAAAAAACTCACAGCTAACCAGAGAAAATTAAACGTAGAATTATATTTAAGATTTAAACGATTCCTCGTGTCCAAACCAAGAGAATACTGTTGACACATTCATACTAGAAAACCAGTATTGAATTTCGGGATTCATTTATTGATTCTACATTTTAATTAAATGACTAAGTAAGACGTCTTCTTCTGTGTCGTGCCCCCTTAAGACGTTGGCTATCATGGCCTTCCATATTTCCCTATTCCTTGTAATTCTTAACACTTTTTTTTATCTTGTTAACCTTGCCAAACCCTACTCTGATATCTATTTGCTCAAACGCATATGTTATATGGTTATATAAATTAGTTTTATCGTTACTTACCTGTAAGTAAATTGGAAATTTTTGTTAAACGTCAATTTCTTTATTAAAATTAATCTACTCAAATGGTAGATAGTAATTTTCGGCAAAAAGTCGCAAGTCAACTCTCCCTCCGGAGCTTCGCTGAAGGGTGGAGTCTCGTCTGGAGTGAATAGACAAGAGCCCGATACTGCTTTAAGCAAGGTCAATAGGACATTTTTGGCCGAACTTAAGGACTCGTATTTCCTACTTTAACTGGCCTTGTGCTGCATCCACCTCTGGTATCTGTCCTACTGGGGTGGTGGTAAATGCCAATCGTCGCAAAAGCCTACATCTCTACTACCAGGAGTAGTGTCAAAATGTATTCCAGCTAACAATTTGTATTGCTAAATCTAATCCCAGCCAAAAAGATTTGCCACAATTTCTCTTTAAACATGGAAAGGTTAATGATGCCATCTAGGTTTGATTATAAACCAAACACTTTAAATACAGAAAAGAAATACACACTGAAAGAAAACCTTTGAGAATTACATGGAATCATGCTTTCATAAACAGTGTTTTTTCAAACGTGTTCGAGCTGATATGTGATGCAGACAATTTCAAATCGAAAAAGCAGAATTTAGATGAAGTATTTATAATATCAATGAATATTATCTACATTACGCCTTTTCTGATCACTTATCAACGGGGGCAAATTCAATCCATAGATACCCACATGCATGGATTTAAATTATTGGCACAAGGCTGTAAGTTTCAAGCTGTGACGTCAACCAGAATAAAGAACAGTATATTAGAGATATATTAGAGAACAGGATATAGGCGGTGCGTTGTGGTGCAGTGGATATCGACTCGGAACGACAAACCGGGTTGCCGAGTTCGAATTCAAGTTAAATTCCTTGCATTCACTTATGAGTAAAATAACGGAACATTTTGGGTTTTATAGTCTTAATCGGCAACCAGTCTACCGGAAATGGCAATCTACTGCAAGATAATTTCCTGCCCAGTTAGTCATGTCTCTTTCGAGACAGGATCGCCCAAAGCGTGTATCACATATGGCACTTAACTAACTAACTGAATATAATAGTTGAAAAAATGATTAAAGCTTCTACTGAGTATAAAAATGAGGGATCAGTTTTATATTGTTATGAAGTAATAAACTGATCCCCCACTAATTTCTACTTAATAATATAATACATCTCTTCCCCCTCTAGCTATGAGTCAAATAATAGGACAGAATGGGTTCTATAGCCTTGGCTGGCAACCAGTCTACCGCAGAAAGCAATGGTAACCTACTGCTGGATAATCTTCTGCCCAGTCAGTCATGTCTTTTTCGAGACATGATCGCGCAAAGCGTGTATCACGTATGGCACTTAACTGACTGCTATTAGAGATGCTTCCATCAATGCAGTTATGCACACACCAGACAAAAGCTTCTTGAAAATCGGGTATTAAGTTTGGCAGATGCCTATCAACAAGCTAGGGTGATTTAACAGGTCCAAAAGCAATCCGCTTCATATAAAACTATAGTATAGCTACAATTGAAGCCGCTTTATTTAACGATGCTACCACTCCAAATGGCCCCAAATGCCTCAAGCAAAAGCATGTCAGACAGACCTTTTCTTGAAATGTTAGCACTGACAACTATCAAGGCACAGAGTTTTTGGCATGTCTTCTTGTTATGGAAAATCTATCAATAACTTTTCAGAAAAATCGTGTTTTGAATCATAATTCTGAATTTACAATTTCGGAACACGTCTTGAAGGTTTCTCAATGTGTAAAAAGTTTTATCAAAGATTCCGCACTCATTACCATTGATCAAAATAAATATTTTCAAGTAGAAACAGATGTTAACGATTTATGTGTAGCTGTTACTCTTAGTAACGAGAGGTTGCATTCTGTTGCATTCTTTTTACGAACTCTCAGTAAAATATCATCATCATGCCGTGGATAAAGAAGTCATAGCAATTTTTGAAGCATTGCGCCAGTGGAGATTTTTTACTTCCCAGACGAAAATTCACTGCGGTCACAGATCAGAAAAGTATTTGATTAATGTATGACAAAAGTCGTAAATCGAAAGTAAAATAAAATGACAAGATTGCTGTTTGGCGTATCAAATTGATGCAATTCAAATACGATATGAAATACCGACCTGGGAAGGAAAATCCGACGGCTGATGCATTCTCAAGAATAACTGCAGTAAATCATCCTCTTTCTACACTCAGAGAATTTCATGAGAATCTTTGCCATCCAGGAAGGACATATCTGGCACACTTCGTCAGAAATCGGAATTTACCTTTCAGCCATAAACAAAAAGTTGTCCCGGACTGGTGCAGTTCCTGTCAATACTTAAAAAAGATTCATAAAAAAGAGCAGTTTTGTCTTTTCAAAGACTTGATTTTAAGGGCCCATTGCCAATACCTGCAAATAGTAACATGTACTTGTTGACCATGTCTACAGCTATATCGTGTTGAATGCACCGGATCCCTTCCGATCGCCGAAGTTAAGCAACATCGAGCCTGGTCAGTACTTAAATGGGTGACCATTTAGAAATACCAGGTGCGGTAAACGTAAGGACCAAGAATGGTCCACCGGTCCTCCAGGTTTGGGGTTTGGGGGTTGGGTGCAGGGCTAACAACCCTACCTCTTAAAAAAAACAGTTTGTTACGAAACTGCATAAAAAAATGCTGCTCTATGCACCACTGGGTGTAATGAATAAATGATGATGATGACTTGTTAACCATAACAGATGAGTATAAAAGATTCTCCTTTGTCTTTACTTGCCGAAATATGATTACAAAACATTAATTCAGTGTTACAACAATCTATGTTTGGCATGCCTTTTGTGACTCATACGAATAGAGCTAATAATTTTAGCTACAAAATTACAAAACTTTACTAATAATTTTATTTTTACAGACATGAAACAGTACTTGCAGAGTAAAGGAGTGTCTACCTCAAATACAAGTCGATATTACCCATATGGGAATAGGTCAAGTAGAGCGTTTCAACGGGACACTATGGAAGACCATTAAAGTGACTTTGCACTCAAGAAAAAGGAAGCAGCCGGAATGGAAGTTGGTTTTACCGGATGCCTTGCCCTTCATTAGAGCATTACTTTGTACTGCTCCCCCCTACACCACACCACATGAGAAGTAATTTAATTTTAACAGAAAAACAACCTCAGTAAAATCTATCCATTCATGATTAGTGCCGGTGACAGTTTATTTCAAAAATCATGCCCGCAAAAGCAAGTATGGCGCCGCAGTAACTCAAACTTTTTTACTACCTGCAAACCGTCAGTACGCCCACATAAAACTAACCATTGGGATGGAGACCAATGTGAATTTGCAAGAAGTTGCACCTTTTGAACCTCCAATGGAGGAAACTCCCATACTTGATTTAGGCAAACAGGCTAAAGATATTGAGGCGTATGGTGAAATGAATCAGCGTAGTATACCAAAATCAACGGTTCGTGACAATCCTTTCAAACCTATCGGAGATAATGGAACTACCATCTCTTCCGAACAAATCAAAGATTCTGAAACTGAACTTCGAAGATCAAAACACGAAAAGAAAGAAAATTCCTGCTCGTTTCAAAATTTATGTTTTAACGTGGCAAGAAATCTTTTTTTTTTGCGGGGGGGGGGGGAGTGTTGTATTATTATGTAAATTAGTTTTATATTTACTTACCTTTTATTCTGACTGAAATAAGTCTATTTCTTGTATATAAGTAATTCACTCAAACGGTAGGTAATAATTGTGACAAAAAGCCTACTTCTCTGCTACCAGGAGTACTGTCAACTCTTATTCCAGCTGTCAATTAGTATTATTAAATCTAATCCCAGCCAACACCATCAGGTATGTAATCCTTTGTTTTCATCTGTCTAGCTTTCCCTCTTTCTGTCCAGTGAGTATCAGATTCTCTAGACCCTCTTTCCTCATTACATATCCCAGAAACTTCCGCAGTCTTTTCCTGATGTTAAATATCAGTTTCCGTTTGGTTTCCATCCTATCGAAACCTCGTCATTGCTAACCTATTCGGTCCATGGTATCCTCATCATCCTTCTGTAGAACCACATTTCGGTCGCTTCAGTTTTTTTTCCACATGTTTGATGAGATTTTCCAGCATTCACTGCCATATTGAAATACAGATATGACATAACAATCAAGTACACTTTTTTTTTGTCTCAAATGAAATTTTCCTTTCCTTCAATATTCTACTTAGTTTTTGGTACGGTGTAAAAAAAAAAAAAGAACTGATGAGTCTATTCGTAGATTAATTGTCATCGTATGTGAGACTGTTAAACAGAAATATCGATTGTGTAACGGCTCTGATCATTTGAAGGTGATTCATCTGATGAACTTCCATCGCATACAGAGACGATTTGCTCCTGTATGTGCGATGTGGTACAGTGGATATCGACTCGGAACGACAAATCGGGAACCAGAGTTCGAATTCCAGCTGAATTCATTGCATTCACTTACGCGCAAATACCCTTAGGAAAGGTATTAATCCGTCTCTTCCCTCCAGTTATGGGTTAAATAACAGGACAGATTGGGTTCTATAGTCTTGGTCAGCAACCAGTCTACCGCAGAAAGCAATGGCAACCTACTGCGGGATAATCTTCTGCCCAGTCAGTCATGTCTCTTTCGAGACATGATCGCCCAAGCGTGTTTCACGTATGGCAATTAACTGACTGACTGACACTTTAGTGACCTTCAATATTATAAATATTACTTTGGTTTTTTGTGTGTGCGTATTATACGTGCGGAATTTTAAAAAAAAACAGAAAACAAGTGCGTAACTTTTAAAGATTTATTGGTAATTTTATAATGTTTTATCAAGACGCTTTTTCATAAGTATTTAAAGTAAATGGTATTTTTTCTTCATAAATCATTTGTCTCAAAAAGTAAAACCACGGAATCCGCAGAACCTTGGAGCTGTGTTTAAATTCTTTAATAGATTACCGTTACTTGCATTAAATATTATCTGAATCAGTTTATATATCTCTGAATTATCCAATTTTTTATTACTCGTTATTTCTTTGTTTTAAGACTACTTAATTCCATTTGGGAAGATCAGATTTTGACTCTTGCTTAACAGCTAGCTTCTATCACATGCCAAGAAACTTACTCTCTTAGTTATATGCCATTCCATATTTTTACTGATGATTGTGATCTCCTGAAACATTTTAATCAAAACTTTATTAATTCTATTGGAGTCAAAGCAAAAAAAGAAAAATTAAAATCAACACGATGAATATTTCGCGGTTCTTCTTAAGTTAATTTTCTCAACGACTGCGGATATTTTTAACAGGTTGTTCTGTTTAAAGCAACCATCTAATAAGTCCTGAGAAAATTTTAGGGTTGTTTTAAAGCATAATTGCCTTTTGAAAACTTTGAATACGTTGCATTCTTTCTGTAAACACCGCCATTTTGAAGTGGTTTAATTTCGTAAGAAATCATTCAATGACAACGTAATTTTGTGACACTATGATTGCAACACGAACATTGAGACAAATGAAGTGATATTTTTGCACAATCTCGTTTAGGGTTTCATGGACGGCGGATAAAGATTTTGATGTTAGCTCAAAGCCGCATTTACTTGATGGAAGGCAACAAACGAATGAATAAATGAGAGCTTTTGATGTCAAGTGACAATAAACCAGGTAGTGATAATTTCAGATTGCTGGTTTATATTGACAGTCACAGTTGAGTCTGAAGAATCAGTTCTGGTGCGCTTTGTTTGGAGGAAGGACTGCACTTCGATCATTCCTGGTTTTGATGCGCACCAACACGAACAAGAATGGAAACTGTAGCCATAACAGCTCAGGCCCGTCAAGTATATTACACGCTGCTTTCCCCTGTCTCTCTTTCCCGCTAACTGACCTGTGAATATCAGATTCCCCAAGTCTTCGTTCCTCATCACATGTTCCAAGAACTTCAGCTGTCTCTTCCTAATGCTCAGTATCAATTTCCTTTTCGCTTTCATCCTTTCCAAAACCTCATCACTGCTCACATGCTCGATCAATGATATTCACAACATCCTTCTGTAGAACCATATTTCAGTTGCTTCCACGTTTTCCTCCATCTCTGATGATATTGTCCAGCATTCACTGCCATATTGAATAACTGACATCAGATTGCAATCTTGTCTTCTTTTCCTTGTTTCTAGTGAATTTTTCCTGTCTCTTAATACTTTACTTAGCCCCTGGAATAAAAAGGACCTCCAATGTGTTGTGAACTAGGGTAAGAAATGGGTCGTAAATTTTAATGCTTCTAAAACGACGCTGATAAAGTTTAACCACCGTAGACATCTGCTTCTACCCCTATCAACCCCATCAACAAATATCTCATACAAGCTCATCAATGGACACCTGATGATGACCAGAGGGTACAATCTCGAAACTGTCTCTATAATAACATTTATATCAACCAAAATGATAACAATATTTCGAAATAGAACAAGAATACTGAAAATTACACATCGTAAATCAAATACGAAATTATACAACAGGAACTGCTCCCAGCTTGAATTTTCTTTACTACTGATGTTACTATAGACATTGAATATAAAAGGCTATAAAAGCACACCTCTTCGTGACGGTGGCGTAAACGACATATAAGTTAGTTATATATGGGCTACTCTTATCTAGTGGTCAGGGGTCTGATCCTTGGATCTGGTGATGACGCATCATTGTAACGGGTACAAAAATAAACTTCACAGGGACAATATAACACAATAATCAACAGATATACCAAAGCAGTCGACAAATGAACACCTGAGAGTGACTAGTAGGTAGTTGTTAAGAAACATGTTATCTATAATAACATTTATATAAACTAAGTTTCAAAATAATACGAGAATATTCAAGTTGTGTGTTGAAAAGTTATTACTTCAAAACTATGAAACACGTACGACGTAGCATTCACATGATTTGAGCGTGTTACAGCAGCAAAAAGGGGCAACCCAAAATGCCAATTACAGGTGAGGAACTCTAAAATCAAGCAGATACAGAAATTTAGATAACTAGGAAGTGTTCTAACAGAAGACGGAACTTTTGACACTGAGATCCGAAGGCGAATTGGCATGGCGAAACAGGCACTCCAGAAGTTCAGTAAAGTATTAAGAAACAGGACAATTTCATTAGAAACAAAGAGTAGAGTACTGGATTGCTATTTGATGTTGATTCTTTAATATGGCAGTGAATGTTGGACAATATCTTCGAAGATGAAGGAAAAACTTGAAGCAGCTGAAATGTGGTTCTACAGAAGGATGATGTGGATATCATGGATCGAGCGTGTGACCAACAACGAGGTTTTGGAAAGGATAGAAACTAAAAGGAAATTAATACTGAGCATCAGGAAGAGACAGCTAAAGTTCCTGGGACATGCAATGAGGAAGGAGGGCATAGAGAATCTGTTACTAACAGGCCAGATAGAGGGAAAAAGAGACGGAGGAAAGCAGTGGATAACATATTTGAAGGGCCTGATCAGGTGGATGACGAAACGCAGGTTGCATGGTGCAACAAGAGAAAGCGTGCTAAGAACCATAGGGGATAGGGAGACGTGGAAAGCCATGATCGCCTACGTCCTGAAAGGACATGGCACATAAAATAATAAGACAGCAGTAGAATTATCGTTAAATTGATCACTATTAGATGTTGAACTTTAATCGTACAAAGATACTGATAGTAAGAATATTTAGTTACAGTTTGTATATTTCAGTTTGACTTTACATTGTAATTAACAAAGGATTTACACAAACTGACAAGGATTATGGCTACTCTAAAATCAGAATTTAGCAATGAACATGCAGAAAAGTATTTGTCAAATTCTTATATATCATCATTCTTGGGTGAAAGTTTAAGAAGTTTAGTGTATTAAACCTTATGAGTAATCTCAGCAAGACGCGTAGAAGTTTCCCTCTTCTGTGACGTGCCAATATCATTAATCATCACCTAAATAGAGTGGACCCCTGAGACTGGACATTGGTCGGATTTTCAATGCGCTTATCTCTGCTTCCTTTGCATCCTACAACGTACAAAGCGTCAACGACATGACATGGACAATCAGTGACCCAATGCACTTGTAAATGAGATGAGGTCGATAAGATATGGAAAGGACTTAAATATATGTTCCTATGACAACGGAATGACGTCACAAAATTGAGAAAACGATAAATCTTGAATCAGTGTGCCAAGATGGTTGTCAAGTGTCACTGGATACAGATTACTGATGCCACTAGTGCCTCCAACATAAATTTATTCTGAATAATTGCAAAAGGTATAATCAATCAGTCAGTTAAGTGCCATACGTGATACAGGGTTTGGGTGATCATGTCTCGAAAAAGACATGACTGACTGAGCGGATTATCCTGCAGTAGGTTGCCATAGCTTTCCGCGGTACACTGGTTGCCAGCCAAGGCTATAGAACAGAAACTGTCCTGTTATTTAACCCATACCTAGAGGGGTAAGAGATGTATTTTTCTATTAAGTGGTAATTAGTTGGAGCTCAGTTTATTACTTCATAAACAATACATAACTGATCATCCACTTTATGACCAGCAGAAGCCTTAATTATGTTTTCAACTATTATATTTAGTCAGAAGTTAGGTGCCATACGTGATACCCGCTTGGTAGATCATGTCTAGAAAGAGACATGACTGAATGGGCAGAAGATTATCCTGCATTAGGTTGCTATTCCTTTCTGCTGTAAACTGGCATCACCAGCCAAGGCTATAGAACCAAATCTGTTCTGTTATTTAACCCATAACTGGAAGGAATAGACGGCTTAATACCTTTCCCAAGGATATTTGTGCGTAAGTGAATGCAAGGAATTGAACTGGAATTCGAACTCGGCTCCCCGATTTCTCGATATCCACTGCACCAAAACGCACATCCTCCTATAAAGCAGGGTGGCTAAAACTTATCATAGCCCACTGTAGTTCAAAACATTGAGAAAACCAATATTTTTAAAAAGATTGTCCCGAGAAGTAGTTGGTTTGTATTATAAATAAGAGAAAAATTATTAACTTTTTCTATCTGACATGTCTTTTCAGGACGTAGGCGATCATGACGCTCCACGTCTGTCTATCCCTGGTGACTCTTAGCACGCTTTCATTTTCTCCTGTTACCCCACTCAACTCTCGCTTCCGCATCTAACAGCTTAAGCCCGTCAAGTATATTACACGCTGCTTTCCCCTGTCTCTCTTTCCCTCTATCTGATCTGTGTGTATCAGATTCTCCAACTCTTCGTTCCTCATCACATGTTCCAAGAACTTCAGCTGTCTCTTCCTGATGCTCAGTATCAATTTCCTTTTCGTTTCCATCCTTTCCAAAACCTCATCATGCTCGATCAATGATATTCACAACATCCTTCTGTAGAACCACATTTCAGTTGCTTCCACGTTTTCCTCCATCTCTGATGATATTGTCCAGCATTCACTGCCAGATTGAATAACTGACATCAGATTTCAATCCTGTCTTCTTTTCCTTGTTTCTAGCGAATTTTTCCTGTCTCTTAATAATACTCTACTTAGCTCCTGGAATAAAAAGGACCTCCAATGTGTTGTGAACTAGGGTAAGAAATGGGTCGTAAATTTTAATGCTTCCAAAACGAAGCTGATAAACTTTAACCACCATAGACATCTGCTTCTACCCCCATCAGAATGGATACGGCTACTGTCCATGAAAGCAAAACACTGTGCTTCCTCGGTTTAAATATGAAATGACTACATTGAATTCATAGCGAAATCTGCTGCTTGGATGGTTGGTTCCGTTTGTAGCGTCAGGATGTTTTGTTTTTTTTTGGTCGTCTAAACCTATTTTGCACATATACAAATCTAGCACCAAATACTGCTGTTTTATCTGGCCGGGTTCCCCTGCTATTCATTTCGGGCTTCTTGAGAAAATCCAACGAAGAATCTGTCATGTAATTAGCCTGACATGGTAGCTCAACTCTAGTCACTTTCACACCGATGTAAGGTGATTTCCCTCTCTCTCTCTTCTACAAATACTTTCACGGCTTCTGCTCCAATGAGCTTAGCTCCCTGGTGACCCCCTATGCAGGAATTTACTCGAGCTACTAGATTAGGGGTCCCAGATTTTTACAGTGAAACCAATCAAATTTAACCAAAATCTCCATTTATCAGCTTCTTTGCTTGCACTTCCCACCTATGGAATTCCCTTCCGTATACTTGCTTCCCTGAGAGCTTCAATCTACAGGAATTTCAATGCAAAGTCAATTACGATTTCTTATCTTCTTGACTCAAATCCTTTTCCTGACAACCCTTTGTATCTTTGTTCTTCTTCCTTTCAACTCCACTCTCAAGCAGCTCTCTTCACACCTGTATTCTAATTCTTTTCTTACTCATTCTCTGACACCCCTGCAACTTGTTCCTCTTTCTCATCACCCACCTCTTCTGTAACCCCTGCGCACCAGTGGCAGTTCTTCTTTGGTTGGGGTGAAATGATTAGAAAAAATGTGTGCATGTTATAATCATTTCACCCCAAGCAAGGAAGCACTGCCACTCGTGCGCAAGGGGTTACAGTGAAATAAAAAACAACTTACAGATGATGTTAAAGACAGATAAGAGATCGATAGGATTCAGGTAGAAACAAAGAAGAGAGTACTGGATTGCTATGTGATGTCGGTTCTTCAATATGGCAGTGAATGTTGGACAATATCTTCGAAGATGAAGGAAAAACTTGAAGCAGCTGAAATGTGGTTCTACAGAAGGATGATGCGGATATCATGGATCGAGCATGTGAACAATGACGAGGTTTTGGAAAGAATAGAAACTAAAAGAAAATTGATACTGAGCATTAGGAAGAGACAACTAAAGTTCCTAGGACATGCAATGAGTATGGAGCGCTTAGAGAAACCTCTTACTAATAGGCCAGATGGAGGGAAAAAGAGACGGAGGAAAGCAGCGGATAACATATTTGAAGGACCTGATCAGGTGGATTACGAAACGATGGTTGCATGGTACAACAGGAGAAAGCGTGCTAAGAGCCATAGGGGATAGGGAGACGTGGAAAGCCTTGATCGCCTATGTCCTGAAAGGATATGGCACATAAAAGAAGAAGAAGATAAAAGAAGGCAATTGGCGTTGCATTTAAACATTTAGTGATTGTAGTTCTCAGGGAAGCCAGCATAGAAATGAAGTTCCACAGAAGGGAAGTCAGATCATGATTTTTTTCGTACTCAGTCAAGTTATATACGAGGTTATTGGTTCAGCTATGACGCTTTACCCCAAAGCTCAAATTTAGTCATCAGGTTTCTTAATCATAATCTCAAAAGTCCTTTTTCCTTCTTTAATTATGAAAATTTGCTATCGGAAATATCAATTAAAGTATCTTTTAATTTCTTGAAAGCAATGGAAACGAATAAGAAATCAGTCGGCAAAAGATTGAAAATAGTTAATAAGTGTACCTCACTAAAATACGGCTCGTGTCACTTCTGACAACGGCAAAAGCCAAACTACTCGAAGAGAGCGATCAACCAAACAATTACCGGCCTTTGTTGAAAGAAGAAACATTAAAAACTGACGTCTTGCGCTGGATCGTTAGCAATTTATAGTTGCCGAGATAAATACGTAAACAACACTTGCCCGCGCAAACAATTATCCAGACTTCTATTTGCACAAGCGTTTATTTCTCGGAGATAAGAATAATGGATAGAGATTCGAAGATATGGTGAGGGGCGTCTATGTGTGAAGGCAGTATTGAACAACTAACGTCCAGATGTCTGTTGAAATCTAGATATCAAGGATCGTTGATATTTACTACAGGTATAATAATTCAGATGGTTGCTGAAATTTATAGGTGATATTTTGCGAGCCAAAATTATTCTTAGCAAAAATCGAAGTTGTATATTCACAGTTTTCTATTTTGGTTGTTTGGTAGGATTGTTGTTTTTATCTAGTTGCATATTAAAATCTTAAAAAAAAAAATAGATTTCCTTATTAAATAACAATATCGAAATCTTAATATTTTGCATTCAATTTTATTTTATTAATTATAGAGATGATAATGGTTTCCTCGATGCAAGCTTACTATTGAACCCGTATAGAAACGTTGGATTCATAACGTTTGCAGGGGTATTTGCGAGTCATCTAAATCTAAACTTATTTATTAATGAAAATTTGTCTCTGTGTGTGTGTCCGTTACCTATAGACTCCGAAACGGCTGAACCGATTTTCTTGAAAATTGACGCAGTTGTACTATAAGCACCTTCAAGTGTTCTTAGCTAGGTTTTGTGTCGAGGAACCACCAATAAATATAGAAAATCGATAATCGAAAAAATCGGGTTATAGAAGGAGTGGTCCGATTTTAATCAAATTTGATACACTCATAGACAAAGACATAAGAAACGATATTCATAAGTCTCAAGGTTGCAGTCCTTACAATAGAGCAGAAAATCGATAATATATATATATATATATATATATATATATATATATATATAAGGTAAGATGTTTGTGCGTGTGTCTGTTTATCTGTCTGTTTTTCTCTTTATCTGTCTGTAGGTCCTTTATACAAATCCACAATTTTTATCCGATTCTCACCAGACTTCACACAAATATTCTTTAGGCTGGGTCTGAGCTAAAAGACCACTGGATTTACATTTTGAATAAATATATATATAAAAAAAAACATTATTAAGAAGTGAGAACAATAAAAGGAGAATCAAAAAGACAGTATACAAAGACTGAATATGATAGACTTGAAAAAGAGTATAAAGGAGGGAGGACCAAAAAAAAAAAAAAGAGAGAAAAACCAAAAATACCATAGATAACGAAAGACAATGAGTTTAAATTTCTGAATGAATATAAGAAAAATATTATTAAGGAGTGAGTAGAAAAAGGAAAAGAGTAAAAAAGACAGAAATGTTTTATTTCCTTTTTCATTTCTTAGTTGACTGCCTAATTTTTCTCTAAATATCTTTCTCACTTCTTTCTTTTTTCATCCATTCTTTATTTTTAGATAACTTTCTGACTCTTTCCAGAGTAGGAGGCATTACTTTCGGGTTGAAATTCGTTTACAGATTTAGAGTATATTAAAAACTCAAAATAGTGGAGCACACAAATGCATATATTATAATCTTGTCATATCAACCATTAGTTTGTAGCAGACCATCATATACGTTTGCATGTATATAGATATTTAATAGGCTTACGGCCATATCAACTTGAAGCGGTGGTTCCCCTACAGTCACCGAAGTTAAGTGACGAATAGTTTGATCAATGCCTAGATGGGTGACCGCTTGGGAATACCAGGTGCTGTATGCTTGCATGTGCGTGTTGATAACTGCTTAAAATTGGAAATCGGTGAGCCGATTTTCAATACCAGTCATATTTATTTTTGTACTAGCAGTATACCCCGGCGTTGCTCGGGTGTAATGAAAGCTTTAAAACTAATCTATGGTCCTGGAGCACAGACTCAACCTAAAGGATATTTGTTGAAGATTGGTGAGAATCGGATAAAAATTGTGGATTTATATAAAGGACATACAGACAGGTCAACAGACACACAGAAACATCTCGTTATATTATCGATATTCTGCACTATTGTAAGGACTGCAACCTTGAAACTTATGAATATCGTTTCTTATGTCTTTGTCTATGAGTGTATCAAATTTGATTAAAATCGGACCACTCCTTCTATAAGCCGATTTTATCGATTATCGATTTTCGATATTTATCGGGGGTGCCACGACACAAAACCTAGCTAAGAACACTCGCAAACGCTTATAGTACAACTGTGTAAATTTTAAAGAAAATCGGTTCAGTCGTTTCAGAGTCTATAGGTAACAGACACACACACACACACATAGACACACACACACTGACACATTTCCATTTATAAATAAGTTTTGATTAGATAATAGAAAAAATGTGGCACAAGGCCAAAAATGAGGATGGGAGGAAAGTTGGTCTTTATCTGTCTTTGATCCTGGGTATGACGGTAAACTGCATCCAGCAGCAAGGCCTCTAATTGAGAGGTTGTAAAGAGCATGGAACCACCTCTTAATTGCTGTTGTTCTCAGGTCCACCCTGACCCGGGGTGGTAGCGCCTGTTAGAGCCCCAGTTATAGGGAAATAGTTAACCCCCAAATTGGGGTCAAAACATTATGAAAGTATAAAAATATACTTTTATAGAAATATATATCCATAAAAATAGACTTTTAAAGAAAAATATACATTTTTGGGAAAAAATTACCATAATACATTTTTGAAGGAAAAAAAATATTACCAGCAATAGATTTTTGTAAACAAAACTAGAAGACATCTTCAGTTTTTTTTTTATATATAAAATGAAATTTTTCATCAAAACCTGACTAAATAAACCTCATCACTATAACCGAACATTAAAAAAATTCCTTCAAACCCCACCCATTTTGCATTATATAATACACAGAGGTGTTGATATGCCGTTAAACAAAACTCAAACTCATCTGTCTTGTTTTGAAACTTAGCTAACGACAATCATGGACCCAAACAAACTATACAGTATTGCACCAAAACATCACACACTTACTTAACATTCTTACTACAAACACCATAATACCTTAAAGACTCTATAAAGTCCTAATTCGTACTATACGTAAATATTATCTGTGGGAAGTGGGGAATAAATTAACTTTTTAAAAATGAAAAACCTGATGAATATTTACACAAGGCGTAATATTATTTACAAGGAACTAAACAAAATGGCAAATGGCATTAATAATAAAAAATAAAAGCAACACAATCCTTAAGTGTGACAGAAATATCTATTGACTGAACAAAATTTATACCGGACTTAAATAAATTAAAAACAGTCATTCGACCAAACATACACACAATTACACACTAATCCAGACACGATAACAGATACGAAAAATACACACTCGATAAACGAAAAGTGCCGCTAAGTGAACTAACATTTCTGGTCACTTAACGGGAGAGGGGATGAGGAATCAAACTAAAGAAAGTGGGGACAAAATTAAAAGGAACATATATGCCCTAGCTAAGTTTCAGTCAGTTAATTGCCATACGTGATACACGCTTGGGCGATCATGTCTCGAAAGAGACATGACTGATTGGGCAGAAGATTATCCCGCAGTAGGTTGCCATTGCTTTCTGCGGAAGACTGGTTGCCGACCAAGGCTATAGAACCCAATCTGTACTATTATTTGTCTCATAGCTAGATGAGTAGGAGATGTATTATATCATTAAGTAGTAATTAGTGGGGGATCGGTTTATTACTTCATAATAATATAAAACTGATCCCCCACTTTATGAGCACTTGAAACCGTAATCATGTTTCCAACTATTATATTCAGTCAGTCAGTTAAGTGCCATACGTGATACACGATTGGGCGATCATGTCTCGAAAGAGACATGACTGACTGGGCAGAAGATGATCCCGCAGTTGGTTGCCATTGCTTTCTGCGGTAGACTGATTGCCAGCCAAGACTATAGAACCCAATCTGTCCTGTTATTTAACCCATAACTGGAAGGAAGAGACGAATTAATACCTTTCCCAAGGATATTTGCGCGTAAGTGAATGCAATGAATTCAACTGGAATTCGAACTCGGCTCCCCGATTTCTCGTTCCGTGCCGATATCCAGTTGTTTTTGTTGCATTCACTTACACACGAATACTCTTTGTATGAATCTACATCTCTCCTCCCCCCAAACTATGGGTTAACTAGTCAGAATTGTATCAATAAATCATTATTATCCTTCCTCCCACACACAAAAATCTTAACATACAAAAATATTTTCGGACTTTAAAAAAGATTGAGTCAGTTAATTGGAATACGAGAAACATGAATGGGTGATCATGTCTTGAAAATGACATAACTGACTGGGCAGAAGATTTTCCCACAGAAGATTGCCATTAATTCCGTGGTAGACTGGTTGCCAACAAAGACTATAGAACCTAATCTGCCCTGCTATTTAACCCATAGTTGGAGAGAGAAGAGATGGATTCATATTTTTCCCAAGGGTATTTGCGCGTCATTGAATGCAACGAATTCAACTAGAACTTTAACACTGAAAAAGGTTAGTAAACCGTAAAAAAAGCAAACAAATTAATATCGATATTTAATAAATATAGTTCTTTTCAGTGCGTTGGTGTTTGAAATTTAGGAAGATTGTATTGCCTCAGTTCTTTGATATGTATACTGATGACTATACATTCGACTGTTTGGTGTAGACAATACAATCCAAGTTCTTAGATCCATCACTTGTGAAAGCAGTAAATTGACGAACGATTCCTCTCAACTAGACAGAAGTCATTGTCTCATAATGTTTAGCCCGAGGCTCCAACTAATCCTTGCATTGTGTTGGAAATGTCAATTAGATTGTTAGAAGATGAATGACCGAATGTATCGCGGCTTTAATTTTCAGTACTTGGAACTAGAGTGATCTGTTGCGAACTTAAATAGCGCCGAGGTAGAGAAAAATGGCCGACAAGGGATTCAGGATGAAGATTACAAGAAGTCAAGCCGATACGAATCGTCGCCGATACTTATCTCCCCTTTTTAAAATGTCTGCCCTACAAGCTTTATTTAATTCCATTTCTTTTCTCGCTTGTCTGCAATCAAGCGATATTATATGAATGCGAGAAATATATTTGTCTATATTTCTGAGATGAGGTATTGTAATTATTTACATTATTCACTGGTCCGTATGTCTTCAAGGACACATGCCCAGTAGATAAAAGTGTTCGTTGACTCCAGTGACTTTAGCCAATGAGGTTATTTTCTAAGAACAGCTTAGATGTGGTACAAGGTCGAATGTATGGAGCACCCAGTAAGAGTCGAAGTCACTACTCAGTAGTAATTATTCTAGCGAGACAAGCTTGCTAACCATTACACTACGTCGAGTAACCCAAAAAGAAGTGAGTTTAATACCCGACTACAAGACTGGTGAACAAAAACTAAGAGAGATGAGTTAAAGAGAGATAACTAAAGCATTTGGAAGTGGCATGAATGATAGAAGGAGAACAATTTACTCTAGTGATCAAAATAAAGTGTTCAGTTCGAAATTTCAGTCACCCGAAGAAGGTCAGAGCGTATAACGGGCGAAACGCCGTGAATATGGCAACAAAGATGAGCTTACGGTCATATCATTTTGAATACACCGGTTCCCGTTCGATCACCGAAGTTAAGACTGGTCAGTTAAGTTGAGCCTGGTCAGTATTTAGATGGGTGACCGCTTGGGAATACCAGGTGCTGTAAGCATTTATTGACCGGTGTGCGTGCTTACGGCCATATCACATTGAATACACCGGTTTTCGCTCGATCACCGAAGTTAAGCAACGTTGAGCCTGGTCAGTACTTAGATGGGTGACCGCTTGAGAATACTAGGTGCTGTAAGCGTTTAGTGACGAATGTGCGTTGTGGTGTAGTGGATATCGGTTCGTAAAGAGAAATCGGTGAGCCGAGTTCGAATTCCAGTTAAATGCCCAGAATTCACTGACGAACTAGTACACTTGGGAAAGGTTTTAATCCGTCCCTTCCCTCCAGTTATGGGTTAAATAACAGGGTAAGACTTGTGACCCCGCCCTTAAACAAATCCCAGTGAGACTTTCTCCGTCGGGTGAATGCGGCTTACATACACACATAAAGAGAAAAGATGAAAAAACAACTCCCGCAAGTCACTGACTCCCGATAGCTCCCTCGTATGTGCTTGATTCTCTCTGAGTACATCTTACAACCGTCACCAACGCAGAATAAAAATGTATATTTTCGTATATACGTGTTTGTATTTCTCTTTTGTCGGCCGTGAGGGTTGTTTTTTGCAGAGCAGTCTATAACAACTGTTCCAATGTCTGTGAACCAAGATATCTAGAGGGTTCATTCACACACACACACACACACACACACACACACACACACACACACACGTGTGTGTGTATGTGTGTGGATGGCTGGGTGTGAGTGTAACTGTGGTGATGATTTCAGATATAAATAACTTCCTCTGCAGTATATTCATAATTTATAACATATATAGATTTTATATATATATATATATATCAATACAAAAGAAAGGCAGAAAGCAACCACATTTAAGATATTAACAACAAAAAAGTACTCAATGCAAAAGTCAACATTGAATCTGTAGAGCAAAGATATTTAACGAAAGGTCAACTAACCTCGCTACCTGGGTTCCAATTGTCAGGTTTCTTCTGGCAAATGGAAGACGTGCCTGAGGTGACTTCACGGTTGAAACCTTGGTTGGTCCACATTTTAACTTTTTGTTACACACACACACACACACGCGCGCACACACGCACGCACACACACACACACACACACACACACACACACACACACACACACATATATATATATATATTGATTGATTGATTGTTTAATACTTAGTTTTTGGTTTTAATAGGGTTAGACCAGTACACATTTGTATTCAAATAAAACACCGTTACAAGAGTGTTCTTAAAAAGAAAAACGGTAAAAGTTAAAATCACTTATTAAAAATCGCCTGAAGATACAACTCATGGTAGAAACCTGGGTAGCGAAATAACTCGTTTAAAAATGGAATATATATATATGTGTGTGTGTGTGTGTGTGTGTGTGTGTGTGTGTGTGTGTGTGTGTGGAGAAAGTTTTAATTCAAAAGCTAAATTAATATTCTGAAAATTTCGTTATCTATCTATCTATCTATCTATCTATCCACTTATCTAAATATCAAACATATGCAGTTACTAGTATTAATATAGCATTAGTTGTCAGCTTTCAAATTAGAAGAAAAATTAAGAATTTCGATCGCTGTTTTATTTATAAGAATACTAAAACAATTTCTATGCGATTTCAGTCTTCTTCTATGAAAACGAATGTTTAACAATCCGTTTACAGATGAATAGAAACCTGGAGACATCATAAATGGGGTTCAGTAGAAATTCCATGGAAGGAGCAAGGAAGAAAATGATAACACAATGAAAACATACACTCATAATCAAAAAAAAAAAAAAAAAACAGCATTTATTTATGAGATTCATTATATGGAAGGATTGCTGGGAAGTTTAACCCTAACAGGGGGAGTATTGAGGGCAGGTGGAATAGAAAACAGTAGGCAACCTACGTAACGAGATTTTGTGAATGGATGACGGAACAGAAAGCTTAGCAAATTGAGAAACGCTGGTCACGGCCATGAGGCATAAGAAGTTGTCCATAGCGATGATCGCCTTAAATCCTAAGGGGGAGTGAGTGTGTTTTGTTTAACGGCATATCAACCTCTGTGGGTCTTTTAATGTCAAAAATATGGGGGGTTTAATGTATTTTTTTTAATTTTCGGTTTTAGTGAGAAGGTTAATTTAGTCAGATTTTAACAAAAATTTTGTTTTAATTCATTTTTATTATAGAAAACTGAAAAAGTACTTTAATTTTGTATTTAAAAATGTTTTGCTGAGAATTGTTTCTTTCAAAAACGTATTATTTTTTTATTTTTACAATTCTAATATTTTTCTTTAAAAGTCAATATTTTATTTATATATATTTCTATAAAAGTCTATTTTTATTCTTTCATAGTGTTTTGACCATAGTTTGGGGGTTAACTATTTACCCATACCTGGGACCCTAGCAGGTGCTACCACTCCAGGTCAGGGTGCACCTTGAAACAACTGCAATTAAGAGGTGGTTCCTTGATCCTTACAACTCCTCAATGAGAGGTCTTGCTGCTGGATGCAGTTTATCGTCATACCCAGGACCAGCCTTAAGTCCTAATGTAATATGGCACATAGAAGAAGAAGAAGAAGAAGAAGAAGAAGAAGAAGAAGAAGAAATGTTATCTATGTTTTAAATACTTATGCATATATATACTAATGTTTGCTTGATTCGTTTGCTTACATGAACCCAGCTTGTTGAGTCAACTATTTTTGTTTGATTTCGAATACAAATTATAATTGAGTCTGTATCTCCATAAAGAAGCCTGGCTGAAAAAAAAAAAAAAGATTTTCTCCTCTTAAAATATTTTCAGCCTGCAAACATATTTCTTCATTGCTTTTTCTGTCTTACATTTCTTTTAGTTTTTATTTTTTCCTTCCTTGCTTCAATCTTTTTGTGCGGACTGACACATATATATAAAATAAAACCTTACACACAAACGCAGATGAAACATTTTCTGTGTGTTTACATGCGCACGTATTTGTCACAACATGTGTATTCCTGGCCTTATGCGTTTCAATAGATTTTACCCTCTGTGTGTATAGCTCTCTCTCTCTCTCTCTCTCTCTCTCTCTCTCTCTCTCTCTCTCTCTCTCTCTCTCTCTGTATATCTGCTTTCCTCTCATTCTCTACCCGCTATACTGTATATCTATATGTCTGTCTGTCCATATCTGTCTGTATTCTTAAATATATTCAGTTTTATGTGTATATTATTATCCATATGGGTGTGTGTTCCATTATCTAGTCATGTTTATGCGGTTGTCTCTACGTGTATATCGCTGTGTGTGTCTGTATCACTCTGTGTATATGCTAGCGTGTGCGAATGTCACTATGAGTGAGTTTATTTTGGAATAACTTTACGATACGAAACTCAGTGTACGACACCCTCTCATTTTGCTCCGACTTCGAGTTCTTCTTTGTTTTGATAGCCATAAATAGACGTCTGTGTACATCGTTTCCATTTATAGATGATGTAGGCCGGTAATATCCATCTATCATATCTTTGAGAGGAGGCTGTGAAAGATTGGGTTCAAATATAAATTATTTCTACTTGGAAACATTGACAGTATTCATCAGCATCGCTACTGCCCACCCAATTGATTTTAGAGATATCAGCTTCTATTGGCAGGCTAACAAGTCTTCTATCTATCTATCTATCTATCTATCTATCTATCTATCTATCTATCTATCTATCTACAAACCTATTTAAATAGCAAACTGTTGAAGGTACTAATATTAGTCTAGGATTAGTTGTCAGGTATTAAATTGAAAGAAAAAATAAGAATTTTGATTGCTGTTTTATTTATTATGCAGTTTGGTAGTACGTTCCAATTCATATTTTAATTTTCGTTTAGAAAAGGTGCAGTCGTACCCCGAACTTCCAATCTTTCTCACAATGTTTCCATTCGGTCAAAAGGCTGACTAATCATCTGTATTATAATAATAACCGTTATATATATATATATATATATATATATATATATATATATATATATATAACGGATGAATTATATCACTTTCAGCTATTGGTCGTGTATAATGGTAATATACACGCTAAAAAGTCTGCCTCCTTCTACCGAGCGCCCATAGCTGAGAGGTAGAATCGCCAACTGATGCCAATCCGGTCGGGTTTCAATCATGAGTAAAAAGCAATCGGCTGTCTAACCGCACTGATGAGCTGTAATACAGCGAAACTGATCTGTCTGCAGATGACTATATATATATATATATATATATATATATATATATATATCAGTGTCTTATCAAGTGATGAAGTTTATTTCAAGTTGGACAGTTTTAAAAGGTTCAAAACTAGCTAACTCCCCTTAATCAGGGAAGCATTGTTGCATAGACAGAGTGGACCAATCAAAACAAAGCAATCTCTAATTTGAAGAACATAAGAGCAGGCACTAAAAATAATTTATTGTAGCCTTAACATTAATATTTGATTAAAATAGAGATCAGCATTATTAATCGACTATAAGATTCACTTTATTTCCATTCCGAATTTTAAATTCTGAGTTTTAAAAGAGCATTAGATTTGAGTTGTTATAAAAACAGATATTAATCGAGTAAAAGACGTGGGTGTACAGATGTTCAAATTTAAAGACATTTACATACGGACAACTTAGATAAGCTTCATCATAAAAGTGATGAAATAAACTTCACAGATAGTGTCGAAAAAATGGTTACTTTTGTATTAATAGCATGACATATTTAAATTCCGAATAAATTTTATTTGCTGCACTTTGTATTGAGCACTTTTTAAAAAATAGTGTTTCTTTGGATACGGAATTTTATTCCATCTATACCTACCCCATACTTGTGTATATATATATATATATATATATATATATATATATATAAGTTACCCAATAGTTGTCATATATAAGATATATATGTAAGGTACTCAATAGTTGTCATATCTATATATATATATATATATATATATATATATATATATATATATGACAACTATTGAGTATCTTACAATAAGACATAAAAAAATAAAATAATTCATCACCCTGAGCGTGATAGGAGGGATATATATATATATATAGAGAGAGAGAGAGAGAGAGATAGATAGATAGATAGATAGATAGATAGATAGATAGATATGAACAGACTGAGATAGATAGATAGATAGATAGATAGATAGATAGATAGATAGAATAAATTTAAGATAAATTTAGATAGATAGATAGATAGATAGATAGATAGATAGATAGATAGATAGATAGATATGAACAGACTGAGATAGATAGATAGATAGATAGATAGATAGATAGATAGATAGATAGATAGATAGATAGAAGAATAAATTTAGTGAGATAGATAGATAGATAGATAGATAGATAGATAGATAGATAGATAGATAGAATAAAGAAGAATAAATTTAGTGATGATAGATAGATAGATAGATAGATAGATAGATAGATAGATAGATATGCAAGGATATAGGGAAATATATAGGGAAATATCAAAATAGGGAAAGTGAGAGAAAAATTGAAAAAGCAAAGAATGTTTGGCTTGAATCAAGGTAAGAGCCGGATAAATACATTTTTGTGCAAATTAATTGAAACAAAACAAATAATGTCTTCTTGGGATCTTTCACACTTTTCCTGTACACGTATACGTCGTCTCTTGTCGCTGTATTTTTCTTCCGACCGTATTTACTTTTACGTTTTGAACTGAGATAGATAGATAGATAGATAGATAGATAGATAGATAGATAGATAGAAGAATAAATTTAGTGAGATAGATAGATAGATAGATAGATAGATAGATAGATAGATAGATAGATAATGAACAGACTGAGACAGATGAATAGATATATAGATTATGAACAGACTGAGATCGGTCAATCCAACTATAGATAGATAGATAGATAGATATGCAAGAAACTTATAGATTTATTGTTGTTGTTATTTTTATTACTACTTGGTTTTTGTATGATATATTAAGTGTCCATAATGGTATTTGTGTCGCTACACGTGCTTCGAGTCAAAAGTTGATTCTCTTCAGGCGGATAAGCTTGAGACGTTGCATATCAAGATTTGTTTGTTTTTCTGATGGCCACAGTATCGTGTATATATATTTAAGTGGTGAGCAGGTCAGGAAATCCATATGTGTGCGTGTTTGTTGATTCTTTGGGGTTTTTTTTTTTTTTGGTTTTTTTTTTTGTTTTTTGTTTTTCACACTGGCACGTTAAATCTCTTCCGTCACTTTTCGTTGCCTATTGAATTTTTACACTGATTTGCAAATTTTGATTTCTTCTTTATACTTCAAAATTGTTTTCAGCAATTTGGATTCAATTCGACTACACGGGTCATGTAGTTCTTTTTGTTGATATTTGAATACTGTTTTTCGCAGATTTAGTGTGTCTCTGTGTGTGTCTTAGGTTTTTCATGTTGTTTTATTGACGCAAGGCTTGTATCTTTTTATAAATATTTCTTCCTGCATCATGAGCGTGTCATAATCTGCATTTTGGTAGGTTACTCTGAATATACCTCCACTACAATCGTGTAAATGTTGGGAAACGTACAATTTCCTGTTATTGGCTCGTTTAATGTTACTTCTGTGCTGGACTACTCTTTTATTCAGGCTTTGTGTCGTACCCACGTATATTTTTGCGTATTCATCGCATTTTAGAGCATAAATTACGTTTTTAGAATTGCAGCTCAGGTTTTGTTTTATTGCAATGTAGAACTTTAGAACTTGAAGTAGTTTTTCTCTATTATTATGTTGCATACTCCACATCTTTTTTGTTGCGTTTTGTGACCCCCTGTGTTGTGTGTTACTCGAATTTTGATGAGGTTAGTATGTTTTTTTTAAATTTTGGATTGGCATTTGCTTTTATCTTTTTTAGTTGTCTTTAAGATTTTTATCATAAAAAAGAGTGGAGAGGTTAAGTCGTTAAATTCGCAAAGAGCATAGTCCGATTGTAATCGTCAATGGCATTCCAAAAGTTTCAACCCCCACCATACATGGTCAGATGTCCGAGGAAGATGCAGCAGAGAGCTATTTAAGCGAGAACATTGAGCTCGTAAACTCAGATAAAAATTCTTGTATTTTCTTTTTCCAAAAGAGACCCTACCCTTCGGCGTAGCCCTGTCTTCATTCCTCTCCGTTCGAAGGCAGAGAGTCTAGTAAAGTGAAAAACTGAAGCACGTAGTGGAAATCCTCAGAATGTTAATGACACTCTGAAATTGTCAACCATTTCTACACATGGACTGATGCTCGAGGTTGATACGTCACAAGGCCATTTAAGTAGGAACACCGAACCCTTAAACTCGGACAAAAATTCTTGTCTGCTTTTTCCCAGACGTGACTATGCCCTTCGGAAGAAACTCGTCTCGTTTTCTCTCAGCCCGAAGGTAGAGAGTCTGACAAAGTGAACGACTGACGCACGCAGTCGATCCACTCAGAATGTCAATGAGACTCTGAAGGTATCACATCCACCCACATGGAGAAAAAATCTTGGCTGCTTTTCCCCAGAAAAGATTCTACCCTTTGGCCAAGCCTCGTTCTGCTCGAAGGCAGAGAGTCCGACAAAACAGTTGATCTCCTCCGGATATCAATGTCACTCCGACTGCTATTAATCTTTATTTTTATAAGTACCTCGGTCCACAGACCTTTCCATACTTGAGAGCGCCAGAGGGATGTTAGTTGCTCTACAACACTTCTTTTAAAGAAACATTATTTTATGGAAAAAGTTCACGCGTTGCTACTTTCCCTAAAACAACTTAAGATGATTCAATCTTTATATATCCTTCCTATTCTCTCAGTCTTCACGACCTACACTATCGGCCATAATTATTAGGCCACCCATTTTTTTAAATAATGTATTTCATACTATTTTTAGTATTTATTGCCAAGTGGATAATTCTAAATGAAAATAGAATGGTTCTTTTGTTATTATTACTTTGCAAAACTTTACAAGGCAAATAGCGACAATTTACCCATCGCTGTAGATTATATATATATATAGATAGATAGATAGATAGATAGATAGATAGATAGATAGATAGATAGATACTCTCAGCAATAATTATTAAGCCACCCCAGTTTTTTAAAAGAAATGATGCATTTCATACTATTTTTAGTATTTATTGCCAAGTGGATAATTCTAAATGAAAATAGAATGGTTCTTTTGTTATTATTACTTTGCAAAATGTTACAAGGCAGCCAGGAAGCCTCTGCTTCGACCAGCAGATAAGAAGAAGAGTCTAGCATGGGAAGAAAACACAAAAACTGGACACTAGAACAGTTTATTTGATGCATATATTATTGTTCAGTATTAACAAAAGAACAATTCTATTTTCATTTAGAATTATCCACTTGGCAATAAATACTAAAAATAGTATTAAATACATCATTTCTTTTAAAAAAAACTATATTATTAATATGGCCGGTAGTGTACATTTTCCTCTTTCATTCACGCACCTCATTTCGAAACAGTTTACCGTGGACCTTATATTGGGTAACCATAAGAATAAAAAAAGCATTGTTATTATATATACTTTAAAAATTTCCCATAAAACCTGTAATCTGTAAATGGTCTTTAACGGCATTGGGTAAGAGAACGGTACCAGCAATCATGGTACCAAAAACCATACCACGGTACCAACAACCATGGCTACAATAAGTTCATTCTTGAGTGTATTATAAAAAATACAAATAAATAACCGGTCTGAAAAGCCACACATAATCGCAATCATAGAACTAAATTTCATGGAACGCCTAATAATAAAATAAAGGCATTAGTCATCGTGAATATAGCGTCTCAAACACCTGAATGATGTCCATCCTTGTTCGTTAAGCGGACAGCTATCATCATTCAATATATAAAACTTTTAATTTTTATAGCATGTATCCGAGTTCGAAGGCTTCGAACTTCATCTCTCCGTCTTAAATATCAGTCGTTTTCTATATTTGTCGTCTTCATGATCTCCCCTTCCTCCTTTTCATTCATATCACAAACCTCAATGATCAGAAAGTTTTCTAACGTATGATTCGGTCTGTTTATAAAAAGGTTTAAGATCGTCGTAGACTAAGAGAGTTTGCCGGCCAATACAATCTTATCCTATTTTAGTTGAGGATGAACCGTTATTTGTCCTACATATTCTCAAAATAGCCACTGTTTACTTTTTTAATTTACAGCTACATCATTCAGTCAAATTTTATCTTCAGTGCCTCTTGGCATTGTATTGGGTAAACAATAAATAATCACTTTTTTTATATTCTCTCTGTGTTAACATTTTACCCAAACGATTTTGACTTTTTTGTAAGGTCATTTTTTGGAGTTAAATTCTTTTGCACAATATTTGAAAAACATTCTTTTGAACCTTTAAAATTCAACAAAATGATTGTTGACAATATGAGTATACCCAACAAAATTTCTTACAAATAAAGCAACAACATATTAAAGTGCCTATTTCTGGTCAGTTCCCTTCTATCGAAGCGTTTGTTTTGTCACAATTACCATATCAAAAACGGATAAATTTTTAATTCTTATACAACTATGATAGTGTCCGTTCGCGCGTGTTTTAAAATATCACTATCGCAAAGGAATACAGGTTTAATCATTGTTATAAGTTTGTCTTTGTAATTTACTCCTGAAGATGGTCTTGGAAAAGATCGAAAGTTCTTATGTTAAAAACAACTAGGTTACCATCCTTAATAAATTTCATTTTAACATTAAGAAAACTGGAAAAAATCAGATTCAAAATAAGTCAATAGGTTATGTCTGTATTATTCAATGAATCATGTTTTAATATATATATATATATATATATATATATATATATATATATCAGCATGCGATGTAGATATAGGAGAATCCAAAGAAGTATCCTGTACATACAGTGGTAGGATAACTTTCTAAGAGAGCTCTAAATATATATGTAACTGATGTATTTTTTCTTAAATTTTCTCTTTTATTTTTATTCCATTTATTTTACTTCCGATTTACTATGAAATAACGGGTCTGACTTAATTTTTTCTTATATATATATATATATATATATATATATATATATATATTGGTGTGAGTGTCTGACCCTACGTTTTTACGTGAGTGTGTGACCCTGGGGTTTACGCTATTGCACCAACATACGCAACCCTACATATATCCAAATTAAAAAAAAATAGTTTGTCTGACGATCGCAAGAGCGTGTAACCGAGGGTCACAAACTCACACCAATCCAACTGAAGATGTTAGCTCTATCACTGATAGTGAGCGCTTTCAAATAAGTACCGCACATATGTAATATATAAATAATATAATATACATAACAAATTGCATATACATACAATTGCTGGTGAGTCTGTGAGTGTAACATTTTTTTCACGTTTAAACACTCTTGTGGAATTACATGTGTACACCCCCCTTATATTTTATGTATTTTTGTTTTCAATAAATTTATTTTTACCATCATCTCCCAGCATTGTAAGTAATTTAATTTATTTTGCCTTGTCCTTTTCCTTAATTCCCTTAAAATTAAAGCCAACGAGAACCCTTGATAAGAGTTGGCCGAAAGGTTCCTCGGGTTTAAATAATATGACGTCAGTTCTTTTTAAAGCCATTAGTAATTTCTGTGGGTACAAATCGTTATTTATATATATATATATATATATATATATATATATATATATATATATATGTAACATAGGGATGATCCACGTATACTGTCTTAATATGTATAGGAAAGAATATTAATAAAAAGTACATTTTTAAATTCAAAACTTTTTATTAATATTCTTTCCTATATATATATATATATATATATTCAGTTAAACTGGTGTGAATTTGTCAGGTCTGACGATCGCAAAAGCGTGAAACCCAGGGTTACAAACTCACACCAATCCAACTGAGTATGTCAGCACTATCACTGATATTAAGCGCTTTCACATAAGTACCACGCATATATAATATATAAATAATATAATACATATAACAAATTGAATATATATATATATATATATATATACACACATTTCACACACACACACACACACACACATACACACACACACATATTGCTTTTGTTTTAATCATATCACCCCGCGCAAGGCGGTAACGCCACTGATGTGCAGAGGGCTACGTAAGAGTGAAAAGATTGGAAAAGAGAAAGCCTGAAACCACATCCTAAGTAGGGAACAAGGGATGAGCCTCTTCACCTGTTCAATAGACGTGGGTGGAGTGTAAATATACAATTGTGCAAATTCATTGAAACAAAAGAAATAATATCTTCCTAGGATCTTTCAAACCTTTTCTGATGACGTATACGTTGTCTATTTGCTTTTATTTTTCTTTACGTTTAGACCGATAGTTCAAGTTTGTTTCTTCGCCTTCATCACATGACTGACAGTTGAAAGGCTGACACCAACAATAACCGAGACGAGCTCGCTAACCACATCGAGGTGCCTATATTTATATATATATATATATATATATATATATATACGCACCTCGACGTGGTGTAATGGTTAGCAATCTCGACTCACCAGAATCAATATAACTGAGTAGTGAGTTCCATTGGGTGCCCCCTACTTTCGACCGTGAGTTACGTCTAAGCTACGCTTTGAAAATCACTTTCCTCCAGGTTTGGGAGATGGATGCAGGGATAACCACCCTGCCCCATAAAAAACAGTGTGTTACGGAAATAGCAAAAACGCTCCCCTACACACCATTAGGTGTAAGGAAAATTTTATTATTATTTTATTATTATTTTATACACACACACACACACACACACACACACACACACACACACACATATATATATATATATATATATATATATATATACTCTCAGTAAATATGCTTTTTTGATAGAATTGATAGTTAGAGCCTATTTATGTGCAGTTTGTATATCAGTCATTCCGTCTCTCTTTTCATCTCACAAGTCGCGAAACCAGTTTCATGAAGTGTCATCTTTGACCTCCTTTGTCTTAGGTTAAACTTTTCATGCAGAACGAACTCCTTTTTTTGTAAATAATTCCTCACACCTACGCTTAGTATTATATCCTTTCTTTCCTTCCATATTTTCTCCTCATGCGAATTTCTATAGTCGGCAACATATTTTAACATTTCTTCATTGCACCTTGCAAGATAAAGATTCAAAACCGACATTCACTTTTAACTCAGTCTTCTATGCCGATCAAACCTCTTCCATCAAATTTTCTATGTATATGTAATCTGATTACGTTTGCTTTGGGGTGTAATGCACCAAATTTGACTCGGCTTTGTCCAGTTTCCCGGACTGTATCTTACTACTACCGCAACCCATGTATTGATTGCTTCACCTTCAGGCTAAATGAATTCTATGGCTATTCACTAGTCTGCCTCACTTCATTCTATTCTAGTATTTTTATAGTAACAGTGGACAGTATTAAACATTGAGTGAATATGGGATTCATTCTTGGCAAGAAGCTTCATATCATCCATAAAGAGAAAGTGTCTTAAATTTGGCCCTACTCTTGACATGACATAGCCAATGTCTCTTTCTCGTAAAAACATAGGATCATGGCTATCTACCTCTCATTATCCTTATTTCTTTTTCCAGGCATGATCTTAATATCTGATAATTAATGCAAGTAAGGATGGCTACTATTGTCTGTTTTAGGTTTAATGCAATTTTTCTCTGAACCTAAGTGTTTATCACTTCCAGATTATTCGTTCCTAAGTGATGCCATTTCTATGCCAATTTTCGTTAAAAAATGTTTCCATTCAAACAAGTAGCAAGTGGTCAGATCGCAAGGTTCTTCAACTTCCAAAGCTTTGCTAGTTTAGACTTCGACGTGATGGTGTTGATTGTCAATCAACAACATCATTGACAAGACACAAGAAGTGTTTAAACAAGATAGCTACACTGTCATGATGCTTTAACATATTTATATTATAAATTTTGAATAAATATTATTTGATTTATTCTGTACTGATCTCTCTTTTAAGATGAGTTTTTTTTTATTGGAATTTTATTCCATCCATACCAACCCTATACTTAGACATATAATCCTACAGAATTTATGCTTTTATTTCTAACTAGCAGTATAGCCCGCACTTGCTCGGGTGTAATGAAAGCTTTAAAACTAATCCATGGTCCTGGAGCTCAGACTCTTTGGGCGTTGGCACGAAAGACTAAAAAGCAATAGTTGTTTCCAGTTAAAGCGAAACCGTAAACTGAAAGAAAATGGATGTAAGTCAAATTTTCATTTCATGGTATCGATATCAAATAAGTGTTTTTCGTCGTAAACTGAATTTTGAAGGCTAAATAAGTCCTCTGAGTAAATGGTATGATGGCTGAGACTAAGAACTACAATTACATCTACTTAGAGCCAAACCAGAAGCAAAAACTAAAATAAAATGGTTGAAAAAATACAGACATACAGGCAGATAAACAGACACACACACACAAACATCTTGCCTTTTATATATATATCTATTATCGATTGTCTTCACTATTGTAAGAACTGCAACCTTGGAACTTCTGAATATCGTTTCTTTTGTCTTTGTCTTTAACTGGAAACAACTGTTGCTTTCAGTCTTTTGTGCCAACGTCCAAAGAGTCTGAGCTCCAGGACCATGGATTAGTTTTAAAGCTTTCATTACACCCGGGCAACGCCGGGCTATACTGCTAGTCTTATTTAGTTAGATACTAGCCGTCAAAACGAATCTTTGCAGGGATTCTAGCTCTCTAAGAATTATTTGGTTGTACAGGTGGAATAGATCTGGTGAGAAGACACATCCTTGTCTTATGTCCCTTTCTGTTTTTGTATTTCTGCTAAATTCATTTTTGTACGTATGCAAGCGGTTTGCTGGTAGCATAGGTTCTTGATTGTTCTGATGTTTTATTTTCGAATATGTGAAGGTTTCCGAACATCTCTTATAAGTTTTTGTTGCGTACTTTGTCATTGAACTATATTAGACGAACGGTATAATCAGTTTTGGTCACAGCTAGTATTAATTCTGTTATCTCTAGATCATTTAACAATGAAAGATTATGACTTTGTCGCGTCAAGATTTGAATCCACTTATTTTCGAAATGTAATATCTCACTGTTTAAGCGTTTTGTTTTTGTTATATCTTGTCTGTCAACACAAATGCAGTATCATAAATCTTGTGAAAATATTTGAGTGTGTGATGTCAGAGAAAATGAAGGATTTATAATGTTGTCTTATTTTGCAAAGTGTTGTTAATAACTAACAGATATGTCTGTTTAATACGTTTTTGTATCCGCTTTTGCATTGCCAGTCAAATATGAAGGAACCAAAATCTTTTCATACATATATTCCAGGCATCGATTATTTATGTATCTCATCTAACAACACCCAATTTATCAAATATTGATTGTAGCCTATAACTTTCTACATTACCATGATCATTAGCAATCACTCAGTCAGTTAAGTGCCATACGTGATACACGCTTTGGCGATCATGTCTCGAAAGAGACATGACTGACTGGGCAGAATATTATCCCGCAGTTGGTTGCCATTGCTTTCTGCGGTAGACTGGTTGCCTGCCAATGTTATAGAACCTAATCTGTCCTAGTATTTGACTTATAGCTAGAGGGGAAAGATATGTTATATTATTAAGTAGTAATTAATGGGGGATCAGTTTATTACTTCATAACAATATAAAACTGATCACCCTCTTTATGATCAGTAGAAGCCTTAATCATCTTTCCAACTATTATATTCAGTCAGTTAAGTGCCATACGTGATACACGCTTGGGCGATCATGTCTCGAAAGAGACATGACTGACTGGGCAGAATATTATCCCGCAGTAGGTTGCCATTGCTTTCTGCGGTAGACTGGTTGCCGACCAAGGCTATAGAACCCAATCTGTCCTGTTATTTAACCCATAACTGGAAGGAAGAGACAGATTAATACCTTTCCCAAGGGTATTTGCGCGTAAGTGAATGCAATGAATTCAGCTGGAATTCGAACTCGGGTCCCCGATTTCTCGTTCCGAGCCGATATCCAATGCACCTCAACGCATATCCCAAGCAATCACATCCCTAGCAATCACTAGACAATAAAAATATATATATCAGCGGAACACATTTAGTGATTCCAATACCAAACCAAAATAGTAAGGCAGACATGATGTCCTATCTTATATTTCATTGGTCTTTTATCTTGTTAAAGTTGTTTTCAAAAATCGACTATATTAATTGCCGTCATACTGTCGCGGATGCCAGGTCCATTGCAAATTTTATACCCCGAAGGCACCCAGCAGCCACGGGCTTTGGACGACCGACCACACCCCGCCGTAAATGGATGCTCTGCAGCCGGCTATCTAACACTCGGGCAATGTCGTTCGTTGTAGGCTGTGTCGATTGATCAGACACATGACACAGGAAATAAGAAACAACGATGACGTTAATGTAACGAGAATAAACATTTATTAACAAATAATACAATTAATCGGGAGAAGCAAAGTGAATAGAAAAAGAGTGTTCTCCCTTAGACTGTTAAGGAAAGTCAAATGTTTATTGGGAGAAAGTTACTTGTTCAATGAAAGATTGATTGGAATAAAGTTCTTAAAAGAAGAATAATGTATATACAGTTCTTGAATTAGTTGTTGAGTTCCCATTGGAGTTTTTATTGGAACATGTGTGTGCACATGCATGTGAATGTAAGAAATATATTCGCGCTACTCGTTGCTACCTGCAACCAAGCGGGTGTGTAGGAGCGAGAAATATACAGATGTCCCTCTACGACCTTAATAGCAGGGGTTTCATTCGAGTTAGGAAAAACTAAGAAACATGTCCCCACGATAGCTGGCCGCTATCGCGGGCACAACATCGGATTGCGCAGGCAGAAATAAGATTTAACACGTGAACACAGGATGACCAGTCAAAATTAACCAATCACGGCCTGCTAACATAGCGTGTCTCGCGGATAAAAACATCCATGTTGTTTTGATGTGTAGGTGTGAAAGTGTGAACATAATAGTAATTAACATGACATGTTGAATAATGTGTACGTGTGTGAGTGTGTGTGTGCGTGTGTGTGTGGATGTGTGTGTGTGTGCGTGTGTGTGTGTATATGTGCGTGCGTGTGGGTGTGTGAGTGTGGAGGGGTGTCTGAGTGCGTGTGTGTGTGTGGGTGTGTGTGTGTGTATATGTGTGTGTATATGTGTGTGTATATGTGTGTGTGTGTGTGTGTGTGTGTGTCAACCGCTCAATACTGTGGAAATCATGTGGAATTTTAGAATTTATATTCGTAAAATTTTCAGTGTTTACAAATGAAGAACTATCAACTATTTCACCTATTAATAAACCGTTAGTCAGTAAACCGTACGTATATATACAGAGAGCGATGTGTAAATTCTTGCCAGTTCATATTTTGTTTTCGGGCATGCGTTTTATTTATATTTGATTTTGTCCACTGCACAGTATAGCAGGGTTAGTTGGGCACCGTCTGGGAGAAAAAAGGGCACATGACGCAATTCACTCTGCCAAAAATTTAAAAACGACATGCTGTACTGCTTGGCATTCGCACCAGAATCTCCAATACGATCATTTCAGAAAGTTTGGTGGATAATCTGAGGGCATTGCAGAGGATTCGGAAAGATATGAATAATTCTAATGGTGATTACGAATGTACGGTAGCTCATGAAACTCATTATAATCATTCTTATAAGAAAAGAAGTCCTGTATTTGTTGGATAGGGGTTTCAAACTCAGCACGATAGTATTTCCCTGAGTAAAGAGGGTGGCTGCTGGAAAAGCCTATGTCTGGCAACAGGGCTCTGCACCATGCCACACAAGCAGGAGAACCAAGTCATGGCAGTCATACAATTTCTGTCACCTTTTATATTTGACCAGACTGCAAACACTTTAATTATTATGCGTGGGGCTCAGTTGGGTGATATACCACAAAAAAAATTCTTTGCAATACCAAAGATGAACTGAAGGTAAAGTTTATGGCAGCATACACCAACAAGTAGACAGTCCAGAGAGATTCAGGAGATTCAGAAGTCTTCTAGTGGCCGTGGTTGAAGCCAATGGCTATGTTATTGCATAACTTACTCTTTAGTAATTCTAGATATTTTTGTGTAATTTTGGTAAATATATCTCTTAAAATGAGATATCAGATTTATTTTCATTTTTGCGTAATTTAGATATCAATATATCTATCACAACCTATATATATATAAGTGAGATTATAGTCAGCTTTCCCTAAGGATCCGTTTAGGTGAAACCTAGGTAGGTCCGCCTGACTCATTAGATGTTTATATATATATATATATATATATATATATATATATATATATATATATATATTATTATTATTATTATTATTATCATTATTATTATTATTATTATTTTTAAATTTCCAAATGTTCGAGAATTTTTGTCTTATTTTCAAGTGAAATTAAAGCCAAAATATGACGTTTAGAACGGCTCATGATTAAACATCATAGACATTCATTGTCTCTTATATTTAACAGTATATGTTTAGAAAATTATCTGCTGCCTCGATACACTAAATTTAAGTTACATGATGCCGCAGCATTAAATGATCCTAACACCATAAAATTTCAATGGCCAACTTAACAAAATATTATCCAAATGTTGGAGAATTTTTGTCTTTATTTTCAACTGAAATTAAAGCCAAAATACGACGTTTAGAACGGCTCATGATTAAACATAAAAGACATTCATTGTCTCTTATATTTAACAGTATATGTTTAGAAAATTATTTGCTGCCTCGATACACTATATATATATATATATATATATATATATATATATATACACGAGAAAAAATCGCAAGATCGCCAAGACCTACCGCGGTTTCGCACAACGGCTCGTCAGGGCCGTTGTGCGAAATATATATATATATATATATATATATATACTACCGGCCATAATTATTAGACTACCCCAGGTTTTAAAAAAAAATGATGTATTTAATACTAGTTTTAGTATTTATTACCAAGTGGATAATTCTAAATGAAAATTATTTGCAAAATTTTACAAGGCAAGGAAGTAACGATGAACTCGCCCGAATCACCCTAAAATTTCTTCATTCTTTCATTGATGAAACTGCAATATAGGTAATTATTAAATATTTATAATTCATTTGATGCACATGTTATTGTGTACTGTTAACAAAAGAACCATTCTATTTTCATTTACAATTATTTACTTGGCAATAAATACTAAAAAATAGTATGAAATACATAATTTTTTTTAAACACTGAGGTAGCGTAATAATTATGGCCGGTAGTGTACAAATCAGAATGGTTGCTGCAAACACGCACATGTAAAAATGTGATTAAAAACAATATGCAATAACAAATGTAAACAACTAAAAAACAAAGGAAAAAGCGAAAATAATAAAACAAATTCACCGTAAAGAGGTGAAGCGAAGAAGAAAACCCCAAAAATGCCTAAGCGGTTTCGATCCTCTCTCGCTTCATAACCTTTCGAAAACAAGCCGGTATAAATACGCAACATTTAAACAACAAGGACCTTGAACAAGCTGTCCTTGATTTTCCATGAAAATTAATATTTCATTTACAAAAAATAAGTATGAAACACGTTACTAAAAGTATAGTCTATCACTAGTCATTATTTTTCCCATCTTTCCGGCAGCATTTGAATTCCACGTCGGAAAAACGACACTACTTTTGAGGCTGACCACGTTTTTGCCATCTTCACGAAGATGAAAGTGCTGCTCAGCCTGGCCATGTTCCATCGATCGAAACAAGTGATAATCGGACGGAGCGATGTCTGGTGAATACGGCAGTGAATAGGTCTTTCCATTGATGCGTGTCCAAGTAGATTTCCACCCATTTTGCAGCATGTGGCCTAGCGTTGTCCTGTTACAAAATTACTTTGTCGTATCTCTGTTGTATAGCGGACGTTGTTTCTTCAATGCTCGGCTCAAATGCATCAATTTTAGTCGATAGCGATTTCTCCTGATGGTTTCGGTCGGTTTGAGCAGCTCATAATGAACTACACCCAGCTGATCCGACCAAATGCAGAGCAGAATAGTCACACCAGGGATATTCGGCTTCGTCGCAAATGTTGATGAATGTCTGGGCTTATCTCACGATCTTCTGCGTTTAGAGTTATAACAGTGTATCAAAAGTTCATTACCGTTCACTATACGATGCAAATAACTTGTCCTTTTCTGAAGTTGAAGCCGCTGTTCACGCGTGACAAGACACCGTTGGACGTCTATCAGCCTCAGTTCGTACCGTAAACTCTTTCATTGTTTTTGAATCATTATTAATGCTTTTAAATGTTTTGAAACTGTTCTATGATCAGTCCGTAATGATTCCGCAAGTACAGTTTGCGCCTGACATGTGTCTTCATAACGTAATGTCTCCAATTCTTCGTCTTCAATCTTTTTTCTGTGTGCCAGAGCGTACTTTTATCTTTAACATAAAAATCATTATTCTTGAAGCTTCTAAACCAATCTATGCATGTGGTTTCAAACAGTGTATGGTCGCCGTATGTCTCAACAAGAATTTTTTTGTATGTACCCGATGCAGATTTCTTTTTAATAAAATAGTGCAGTAAAAGATCCCTGCAAATACACTTTCTCCGGCAAAATTCGACATGATTAACGCTATAAAAATAACTTGTTTATATTTCGGCGAAATGACATACACTGAATGTTCAGGCTTGCGTATCGTACTTCCTTATAGATGGGTTACTATCTGAAACTAAACGCACGCATTTCTGGGCGACACCATCTGTTGGAAAACGACACTCTTTCCGATTATTGGGCGACTACCTTGTGTCTCCTTTGCTGCTGCAGAAAAATCTTAAACTCGTCATAAAACCTATGAGTGAATTTATTTATTTTTCAAGGCTCTGAAAGAGACAATATAAGTAAATTTACACTGTTGAAATAAATTTTGATTTATAACCATTTAACTATGTGTTTAGTTTTTCTCTCGATATTTTATAATTTTATGGGTAATATCCATCCAGCTCTCTCTCTCTCTCTATATATATATATATGTGTGTGTGTGTGTGTGTGTGTGTGTGTGTGTGTGTGTGTGTGATGCGTGCGGTATTTGATGACATACCATTTCTGAGTTTTTAGTTTCAGACTAATTTTAATACCCCTTTTTACAGGTCAGTAAACAAATCAAGGATGTGCGTTGTGGTGCAGTGGATATTGACTTGGAACAACAAACCGGGGAGCCGTGTTCGAATTGCAGTTGAACTACTTGCATTCACTTATGCACAACCTTGGGAAAGGTATTAATCCGTCTCTTTCCTCCAGTTATGGGTTAAATGATAGACCAGATTGGGTTCTATAGCCTTGGCTAGCAACCAGTCTACCGCAGAAAGCAATGGAAACCTACTGCGGGATAATTTTTTGTCAAGTCAGTCATGTCTCTTTCGAGATATGGTCGCCCAAAGCGTGTGTCACGTATGGCACTTAACTGACTGACTGAATCAAATTATGTTTTCACTCACTGCTTGGTTTAACCGAGAACTTTTCAAAACGCTTTCGCCGATATTTGAGTTAGAGAAATTCGGTAGATATACTTGAAGTATATTCGATGAGCGTTATAATCAACTCTTTCGACAACTGATACAGAAAATGAAAAGGCACACTACAATACTTACTTAAGCAGTAGAACACAGCGGCATCGAGGTCGCAAAGGTCCTGAAAGTTTCCAGATATTTGGCTCACAAAGTTCTGAAGGAAGGGAAAGACTCCAACGAGATTGTTTTACCATTCGATAAAGGAAAAATATTCACAACCTTCTGAAAACCTCAGTTCATACGGCAGGTTCAGAATATCATCAATAAGAAGTCCAGAAAATCAATGAAAGCGATTGCACAAACTCTCTAGGTGTCGGATGAACAATCAGCTTTGTGCTTCCGAAACCATCTCATACAAGTCATATATGATGTGAAGAGGGCAATTCATGTATGAGGAAACGCGTGAAAATCGACTGATTCTTGCAAAACAGTTGCTTAGCAAGTTTAAAAACCCAAAAGAAAATGGAAAGTTTTGGTTTTGCTTCTTTTTTTTTTCTCACATGGAAAGGACTTTGATCAGAATCAAATGGTTATCAAGAGAAATAACAAACGGCCGCAGACACTTCTGATATCTTTACGATTATATACCATACTCTCCCTTCTTTACATAAGGATTGCCAGTTTTGGCTCATGGCTACATTGATACACTTAAAACAATTGTTAAACCCTAGATAGATAAAGTATGCAATGGAAGGGCCTAAGTATTTCAGCAAAACACCTCTTCATAATCCTCAGCTGACCCGAGAATAGAATCCTGATCATGTACACGGTCATGTAACGCCTAATATGCGGCTTTCAAACTCACTAGATCCTAACCCTCCGGGCAAATACGTGTGAAACCTTGTTAAACAAGATATTAACCAACATCCCCATAATACAGTTGATTCTCTGGAGGTCACCATCTTTAAGACAATGTCTGAAATGACCATTTGACTTAGGCGTGACAAAGTTTCTAATTACCCATCGAAGCATCCATTCATGCTAAAGGTGGATACATTGAATAAATCTGTTAAGCTACTCATGTTTACAGGCTTAAATACTATAATATACCTGCATTTTGTTAATATATGATTTTTTTATTCTTATCAATGTTGAATATGCAATCTCTCTCATCTCCAACATTAATAATATAATAAAAATATTCAGTACTTACATTGGTCCCACATACCACACACTTCTCGCAGATTTACCTGTTACCTGTCGAAAATCAGCTTAATCACCCAGGATATCTTGAAGGACCAAAGTACAATTATCAACATAAAACAAATATTCGTGGCTAATACTAAAATAGTCTACATCATCTAATGCAAGGAAATACTCAAATACTAGAAGCTATTAATATACAAAGTAACCAAACCATTGTGGAGCAACGATGAGGTTTTGGAGATAATTGAAATAAAAAAGAAACTTATATATGACATCAGGAGGAGACAGTTTATATTTCTAGGACACGAGGAAGGAGGGCTTAGAAAATCTGCTACTCACAGGACAGATATCGAGAAAGGGACAAAGAAAAGAACACGTGACAAACTTGATGGGCTTAAGTAAATAGATGGCAGAGCAAAGTTTGGAAGAAATAACAAATCAAAACTTATTCAGAGCTACAAAGAACAGGAAGATGTGAAGGGCCATAATTGCCTGCGTTGGCACATAAAAGAAGAATAAGAAAAATAACAATATGCTGTTTGATACCAGGAAGTCACTGGTGCCCCTGCCACATGAGTTTACTTGTGCAACCAGACTGGCAACTGGGTCCCACCCATTCACAGTTAGATCAACCAAATGCAGCCGACAATTCTACTTCAACAGCTTCTTTTCTCGCACTTCCCGTCTTTCGAACTCTCTTTCATATTCTTTCTTTCCTGACGGCTACAACCTCCAGGAATTTAAATGCAATGTCAATACCCATATCTTAAGCACTTGACTCTAGTTCTTTCTAGATCCCCCTGGGTATCTTTTTCTTTCTCTCTACCTTTGCAACTCTCATCACACATGTATTCCCATCCTTTTCTTGCTCCCTTCTCTTACTCCCCCTGTAGCTGGTTCGTCTTTCTTTTTACCCTCCTCTTATCTAATCTTTTACTCTTATGTAGCTCCCTGTGTATCAGTGGCGTTACAACCTTGCTTGGGGTGAAACGGTTTAAAAAAAAGTAAAAAACCGAATTGATTGTACCCGAAAGAAATCCTACCTATCAAAACCTTGATTAAAATAAATGCATTTTGCATGGGATCTTTACAGGGTCGCATTATATGTTGTGATATCTGCCTGCATGTTTTAAGAAATATGGATCAGTAAGTCTGTAGCCTGCACATACGTTTTAGCTGAAGATTTATTTGATATTTTCATGTCTGAGCTATATTACTAATGTAGAATAAAGATAGAGATTATATTGGAAAATGAATATTCATGTACAAAATGCTGGTTAAACTATGGATTTATTGACATACCTTCGTAATTGTACTTGTTTGCTTACGTGTTTAGCTCCATGATGCTGAATTACTATTACGACAAGACGACCAGGTAGAGAAGACCCTGATGGCCGAGTCTTTAAGATTTCCCACACCAGAATAAATGCGTGTATATTTAACAGAAAGCCGATCAGTAAGTTTCTCAAAACAGTTTTCTTTGTATTGAAATATGCCAAATAATCTGTCTTTAGAAAAAGGAATATATTTATTTTTTCAATTCTCTTCTGGAAACTTTTTTCTTTCGAAATATTTTATAATCTTTGCAGTTTTATAAGTAAAAGATAACGAAACAGCGTAACAACAATACGTTCCTAAAAAATCTCCTCTCAACAAAGCAATGAAAATAAATCAACTGTAGTAAAAACCAGAACAACAAAATCCATTGAAGCTTCAAAATTAATAATAATAATAATAATAATAATAATAATAATAATAAAAGAAATCCTTCACCAACACAGACGATGATGATCACAGCGATGATATTAATGCAAGCCAAACAGATTCAGCGCTAAATACAGATAACGCTAAAGTTATTCAAATCAAAAGTTTTAAATGGAAAATAATGCTGATATAATAATAATAATAACAATGATAATAGTGCTTCTCTTCGAAAACGTAAAAAATCAGGTTATACTACGCATGTAAGAAAGTATTTGAAAACAAACAAGGCATAAGAAAAGGGGAAAAGGAAAAGATTTCGAAAATCCTTTTGTGTTAATAAAGCATAAACAGACATCAGAAATCAATATCAAGGCTGCATATTACACAGAAACAAATAATTCTATTTCGTTTTCTACTTTCTTGCATGTTTTTATGCTTAGCCGTGTGTTTGGTATTTTCAAGATATCCGAAAGTACAATGAGGTTAGCCATAAAAAGAACAAAATCACCGACGTACGAAAATTCAATAAGAGGAAATTTAAACTTTATTATTATTATTATTATTATTATTATTATTATTATTAATAATAATAATGAATGAATATGAATGAATGACAAAAAACAAACAAATGAGTTCCCTAAAAATTATACTAGATTGTTTGATTAATTACTTTTATTTACTAATCAATTATTTTTTTTATAACCATATCGCCCCAAGGAAGGCATTTTATTGCCACTTTTTTTGGAAGGGTTTACATAGGAAGAAAGTTATGAGAATCAGTGACAGGTTATAGTGTGTGTCTGAAAGTGGGTAAGAAAAGGATGAGTGTGGCCATAAAGTGAGGGATCACTTTATGTATTGATTGTTATGTAGAATTGATCCCCCTTTTATAACCACTTTATAATAGTATAGAATTTTACTCTTTTATTATCATATCGCCCCGAACAAATCATTTTATTGCCAGTTATTTGCAGGGGGTTACATAGGAGGTAAGTTATGGGATAAGAGTGACAGGTTATAGGGGGTGTCAGGAAGTGGGTAAGAGAAGGATGAGAATACTGATGAGAACGGAGTGGACGGAGAAGCGAGCATTAGAGAGAGGATACAGGTTAGTGAGATAGGAGATGACTATTGACTTTACATTTAAATTTTTAGAGATTATAGCTGTCGAGAAAGCAAGTAAATGGAAGGAAATTCCACAGACGGAAAGTGCGAGAAAAGAAACTGATGGAGTAGAATTTGCCAAGGACACCTAGGTGGATAGCAGTAGCACCCGACCAGATATGGCAGCGGTATTCAATGCACGGTCGGTTGGTAGATTTATATATGTGCAGCATTGTTTCAGGCGGAAAAAAAAACTTCCTGGCCCTACACACTAACGGTAAATTTAAAGATAAACGCGCTCAAAAAACATGTTAGTCAAGTTTTAGTTGGTATTCCATTAACGCTGGATCATTGCAACCGTTTTGTCAAGCTGATTGCTAATCCAACAGTTTTTCTCAAATCAAACGACGTTTTTGCAATCTACGTATATTTTTTGTATATTTTTAATATTTGTTGTAATTTTTAAAAATAACTTGAAGAAAATAGACATGCTGTCTAAATATTTTTAAGCATCGTATTCTTTTGCTATTCTTAAATGCTCTCTTCTCTATTATGTCATTTTCATCATAATTTGATTTCTGCAATGATCACACTACCTACCAAGTCTGTGGAAAGACCTAAGTCAGGTAGTGGCCTGTTGTTATGGCTCCATTACATTTGTTTTTCCATTTTCCATAACATCACTAGCGTTACTTGGATAAATTTCTTCTTAGTGAACAAGACAAATTTTGTAAATCTTTTAAGCTAGGATTTCCAGGGATTCTTTCAATGTGATGTTTTGTTCCTATTTTTATCATTCCAAACGCACCTACTATCACCGGTTCTGTTCTTTTTTTTCAATTTTCACATTGTTTTTATTTCAAATTTTCCAGGTTTTCATACTTTAATAGGTTTTTTAAATTTCTTGGTTGCTATGTTACAGCCCGCTAAACAATCCATATGAATTAATAAGCACATTTTTCTTTTCGGTTTTTGACAATAATGTCCGGCTTATTTCCTTCAATTTTCCTGTCTTTGTAGATGGTGTAAATCCCTTAGAATGGTAACTTCTTTGATTTTTTGGCCGGTGCTGGGTGATGTTCATAAAAGTGTTTTTTTTTTGGGTTTTTTTTTTACATATTTTCCAAAGTGTTTTCACATTGTCGGTTTAAACATTGTCCCAGTTTATCGCGGAGATTTTTATATTTATTTGGGGTCAGTACAGAACATCCTGAGATTAGATGGTCTATTTTTTCCTGGTATTTTTCACAAATTATTATTATTATTATTATTATTATTATTATTATTAAACAAAATTCTTGTCGTAGTTCTTGTAATATAGAGAAGAATGCAACGTTTAATTCGTATTTTTTTCTTTACTATTTTCTTGAATCGTGCTGTTCTTTAGTTGATGGATGATGATCATCAACTTTCATTTCTTTTGAAAAGATATTTACTTCCTGGTCCCAACCAGAGACCTAAGGTCAAAATGGTTTCATGACATTTTCTACTGATCATTTTTATAAAAAAAATAAGATCTCACACATTTTACATATATAAACTTTTTCGTAGTATGTGAGTTGTTCTTATGAGTACAATTGTTTGTACTTCTTTCTGGTATGGGTTACCAGGAATCTCTGTAATGTGTCTATTAGAACTTTTACCGATCAATCCGAGGGTTCCAAATACAACTGCAAATCTCGATGTCATCCTGTGCCAAATTTTGTGATCTCTACTTCAATAAACTTAGTAGTCTTTTGGGGGATCTTCAAAGATACTTTATAATCTGCAGATACATGTTCAAGTCAGCAAGAAAGCACCTTCTTGTTTTTGATCTTTGATTGTTTTGACAAATGTATTGTAAAGTCTCATGAAACTGTTACAGGTTCTATCTCTTTAAACGGCTATTAATTATTATATTATTATTATTTTGTCATTTTTCATCATATTTCGATTTCTGCTTTGGTCTCACTACCAACCAAGTCTGCGGGGAGACCTAAGGCAGGTCGTGGCGTGTTGTTATGGCTCCATTTCATGTTTTGCTATCTTCCCTATCATCCCTAGCATTACATAGATAAAGTTTTCCATAGTGTGTGGGCTGTACTTAATAAGACAATTTTTTGTATATCTCTTAATTTGAGGTTTCCAGTGATTCTTTCAATGTGTTGTTTTGTTCCATTTTTTATCATTCGAAGTCCACCTACTATCACTGGCACGACTCTTGTTTTCAATTTCCACATTTTTCTATTTCAATTTCCAGGTCTTTATATTTTGACAGTTTTTCAAATTCCTTGGTTGCTGTGTTACAATCCGCTGGACAAGCCATATCAATTAATAGACAACTTATTATTATTATTATTATGTCATTTTTTCATCATATTTCGATTTCTGCTTTGGTCTCACTACCAACCAAGTCTGCGGGGAGACCTAAGGCAGGTAGTGGCGTGTTGTTATGACTCCATTTCATGTTTTTCTATCTTCCCTATCATCCCCAGCATTACATAGATAACGTTTTCCTTAGTGTGTGGGCTGTACTTAATAAGACAATTTTTTGTATATCTCTTAAGCTGGGGTTTCCAGGGATTCTTTCAATGTGTTGTTTTGTTCCATTTTTTATCATTCCAAGTGCACCTACTATCACTGGCACAACTCTTGTTTTCAATTTCCACATTTTTTCTATTTCAATTTCCAGGTCTTTATATTTTGACAGTTTTTCAAATTCCTTGATTGCTATGTTACAATCCGCTGGACAAGCCATATCAATTAATAGACAAGTTTTCTCCTTCTGGTTTTTAACAATAATGTCTGGCCTGTTTGCTTCAATTTTTCTGTCTGTGTAGATGGTGTAATCCCATAGAATGGTTACATCTTCTATTTCTGTTACCGGTGCTGGATGATGTTCATACCAGTGTTTGTTTACAGATTTTCCATAATGTTTGCACATTGCCCAATGTAAATATTGCCCAACTCTATCGTGGCGATTTTTATATTCGTTTGGGGCAAGCACAGAACAGCCTGAGATTAGGTGGTCTATTGTTTCTTGGTGTTTATCACAAAACCTGCATTTTGGATCCATATTATTATGCATAATATTTGCCTGAAAGTTTCTCGTGAAAAGACTTTGGTCTTGGGCTGCAAGAATAAAGCCTTCAGTTTCAGACTTTAATCCAGATGCACGTAACCATCGATGAGTATTAACTTTGTCAACATTGGATTTATTGGCACGTACTGGATATTGGCCATGCAGAGGTTTGTCTTGCCAGCGCTGTTTCATCTTTTCAAGAGCTTTATCTTTGGCTTTCATTTTCATATTTTTTGCCGCAATAGTTGGTTCTTGGCTTCTGTTTTGCTTTTCTACAGAATCTACTAACTGTAAATCCTGTTTGTATTTACTGCCTTCTTTTATTATTGAATATTTTTCTTTCTTTCTTCATGTTGCCTTACTAATTGTATCATCCAATCCTTTGTTGTTTCTATGTATGTTAGTAAGCCAATAGTTGTTGTCTTGTATGACAATTCCAGCTGAATAAGACCCCTTCCACCTTCTTTACGGGATATGTATAGACGGTCTACATCAGCCTTTGGATGATGCATCTTATGCTTAGAAAGAAGCTTTCTTGTTTTAGCATCTATTCGCCTGATGTCGTTTAGAGTCCAGTTTAAGATGTTGAAGCTATATTGGACAACTGGGATTGCAAGGTTATTAATGGCCATAACTCTGTTCTGTGAATTTAATTCAGTTTTTAATATCATTCGTAGCCTTCTATAGTACTCTTTACGCATTATTTCTTTCATTTTTTATGGTGAATGTTTTCGCTCTCATTTACACCTAGGTATTTATAAGCTTCTTCTGGTTTCAATTCTTTTATTGTTACAGCAGGGTCTAGGCTAATTCAGGATGTTTCTTGTATTATTATTATTATGTCATTTTTCATCATATTTCGATTTCTGCTTTGGTCTCACTACCAACCAAGTCTGCGGGGAGACTTAAGGCAGGTAGTGGCGTGTTGTTATGACTCCATTTCATGTTTTGCTATCTTCCCTATCATCCCCAGCATTACATAGATAAAGTTTTCCTTAGTGTGTGGGCTGTACTTAATAAGACAATTTTTTGTATATCTCTTAAGCTGGGGTTTCCAGGGATTCTTTCAATGTGTTGTTTTGTTCCATTTTTTATCATTCCAAGTGCACCTACTATCACTGGCACAACTCTTGTTTTCAATTTCCACATTTTTTCTATTTCAATTTCCAGGTCTTTATATTTTGACAGTTTTTCAAATTCCTTGATTGCTATGTTACAATCCGCTGGACAAGCCATATCAATTAATAGACAAGTTTTCTCCTTCTGGTTTTTAACAATTATTATTATTATTATTATTATTTTTATTTTTATTATTATTATTATTTCATACGGAACCCGTGGAATTTCCACGGAAGGATAATTATGATTTCCTGGAAAAAATTTACTTTGTCATACTACAAATGATAGTAACGTCTTAATAAATAAAATAAATTAAAATGATAAACTTTTAAAAGAATTGTTTTCATTTATTATTATTATTATTATTATTATTATTATTATTATTATTATTATTAAATAATTTAATAATATATATAAATTTTTAAAAATATTTTTAAAATCTTCAAAGAATTGATTGCGAGTAGACTTTTGAGTTAAGAATTGATGATTATATTGCCTATCTGAAATTAAATGTTTAATAAAAATCGTTTTATTATTAATCGAAAAAATTTTTCTTCAGAGTATAATGTCTTTAATAGTTATTTTTTATTCCCGCAATTAAAAGCTTATCAAATTAAATTATATCAGAGTTTTATTGCATTTTTTTTATTTTACTTTTCGGAGAAAATTTTCGGATAATGATTGCAAACTTAAAATAAAAAAAAATAGATGATTTATATTTCCCAATAATTCCTGCGTTGAACAATTAAAACAAAATTTAGCCATCAATATAAATTTATTAAAATTTCATTGATTTACGTGGAGGTGGGGTAACAGAGGTAAAAAAAATATTTTTATCAAGATTTTTAAAAAATAATAATTTCAAAAATAATTTCATTCACTTGTGAAAGAGTATTGATACTTTCATTTAAATCCAACAATTATTTGATTTTTGCGAGAATTTCCAAATTAATGTGCTTGTCACTGAAAAAAATCATGACGTTTCCATTGTAAAACAGCGGTAACGTTCCTTTAGTCGCTAACTCAAATCAAAACAAAACTTTTTGAAAATTTTCGAAAATGTTAAAAGGGATTAAATTTTTTTTTTAATAATTAAAATTACTTTAAAGGCTCCTGTGTCCATTGTAAACAGAAAAGACCAACTTAGTAATGGCCAAGGGTGTAAAATAGGCGAGAAATTTTGTTATTAGGTCGCGGGATACGACAACAAAACATTTAATTTTTACTATATTGTACAGTACGCACACATATACACACAGTTTAATCTGCTGCTGCTACGGTCATGCTATAGACTTTCTCCTCCTACTGTCTCACTATTTACTACACTTCCGTTTGGTGAAGGTGAGAGAAAGGCTGAGGAGAGTAGCGTTTAAAAAGTGGAAAGCAAAACTCGTATAGAGAGTAAGTGGCGTAACGGACGGACGAACTAAGTAAGTAACGAAGGAAGGAACAAGCAGAATTATTATATGATTATTATTATTATAAACACATCTATTAGTTATTGCTATGTAAATTTCCGCCGACCAATCTGAACTCTAATTCAAATGTTTTCATGTGCTACATTTTTTTAAATTTCTACTTCAAGATTATTATTATAATAATATAAAAATATAATATTTTCATTTTCTACTTGATACAATTATTTCCAAAGACTTTATCTGAGAGCGGAGGTAAATAAAGTTTTTAGTCGGTAATTGAAAGTTTTCTATTGTATTTCAGATAAAGGTCCACTTCCCGCGGTTTTTTAAATGTGTATCAGAATTCTTGTTTATCCTTTTTAACGATCCTACAAATCCTTGCATCATACTTGTTTATATGCTACATAATTGTATTTTCTATTTACAGAACAGTATCATATATATATATATATATATATATATATATATATATATATCATATACCTTAGCAGAAGTTTATATATATATATATATATTTAGTATATCGAGGCAGCAAGTAATTTTCTAAACATATGCTATTAAATATAAGAGACAATGAATGTCTATTATGTTTAATCATGAGCCGTTCTAAGCGTCGTATTTTTGCTTTAATTTCAGTTGAAAATAAAGACAAAAATTCTCCAATATTTGGATAATTATTTATTGGTTTTCTTCTAAGCTTCGACAATACGGTGATCCTTAATCATACACACAGTAAGAGGAACCTGCAGATATTGGAGGCCATGTACATCAAATCAAAACAACCAACACTCAATAAAATCAACTTTATAACAGGAAATAACATATTACATTGCATTTGACTACATGGTTTTGTTGTCATTTCGCGCTATCCCGCGGTGTGGCGTCATAAAACCGCATCGCAAACTTAAGAACTGCGTTTATTATTTTTGATAACTATTGCCGTTGCCAAGCGGAGTTTTATGTCAACACAAAATAAAATCGTCGGTGATGGTGGATTTTATAATATTTCAGTTTAAACAACCTCTCTGAAGATAGCTTCATGTGAGCCGAAAGCTTAGAAGAAAACCAATAAATAATTATCCTAATGTTGGAGAATTTTTGTCTTTATTTTCAACTGAAATTAAAGCTAAAATACGACGTTTAGAACGGCTCATGATTAAACATAATAGACATTCATTGTCTCTTATATTTAATAGCATATGTTTAGAAAATATATATATATATATATATATATATATATATATATATATAGTCTAAACATATATTGTTAAATATCAGAGACAATGAATGTCTATTATGTTTATTCATGAGCCGTTTTAAATATCGTATTTATGCTTTAATTTCAGATGAAAATAAAGACAAAACTTCGCCAACATTTGGATAATTTTTTTATTAATTGGTTACAAGCTTTCGGCTCACATGAGCCATCTTCAGAGATGTTACAGGGACGTTAACGTAAAAACATCCGCCATCAAAGACGATTTTATCTTTTGTTGACATAAAACTTTGCTAAGCAACGACAACAGTCACCAAATAGCAAACGCAGCTCGTAAATTTGTAATGCGGTTCTATGACGTTACACAGCGCGAGAGCCCGAAATGTTAACAGAGCCATATATTTAAATGCAATGTAATGTGTTATGACCAGATTTAAGCATGATTTTATTAAGTGTGGGTTGTTTTAATTTAATTTAATTTAATTTTAATTTAATTTTAGCTGGGCTCCAATAGCTGAAGTTTTTTTTTTTTTTTTTTTTTTTACTGTGGGTATGAGTGAGTATTATTGTATTGTTGACTAAAATATATATATATATACACGATTTTTTTAAGTCATACGCCAATATTTAGTCTGATGACTTGTATAGTATGGTCAGTTTGTATGGCGAAGTCTTTGAGTAAAGATATTTTATCAGTATATCAAAATGGTGACGCCTTTGTTCATAACATTTTCTGTTTAACGTGTATAATACTTGGCATATCTTCCGGTAAAATTATTTTTTCAGTCCTGTTTGTCGACATTGCTAATTCACTTGGTGCCCCCCCCCACCGTACATCAGTGACATATTACATCAGCAACATATTTGCCAGGGTATTTTTCTCTTTCATTCGGCCGTTTCGGAGATTCATGCGTCAAGTTCTGAAGATTATTAGGGTGGCATTCTGTGTCATAACATAGCTGGCCAATGTAGGTGGCTGCTGCAACACAAGTCCGTTTTGCGCTCTGGCTAGTTGTCCAGAACAGTAGACCACTCTCAATATATATATATTTTTTTTTTTTGCTTTCCAGCAGTGTCCTGAAAAGGGTATTCTGCGTTCGCGTAAAATTGCATAAATATCCGGGATAGATCCATAGATCTGTGACAGAAGCGATACTTTTGATCGTCTCCTTTCCTGAAAATATTTTCTTGCAGAGATCTTTTTAGCCATGATCATGTGCTGGTAGAACAAACACTTTTGTTTCTGGTTTCAACACAGAGCAGTGACAGGAAATATTTTTATTCAATTCAGTGTCGTGCATATCAGCTTTTTGAGGGTTTTCTCTACCCGCTTGATTTTAAAGTCGGTTAAGCCCTAATTTTTACGTTTTATTTTATTTTTCAACTGATTTAAGAGCATTTCGTATTTTATGTAATTTGATCTTTGTTTGAATGTTTGGCATTTTTAAATAATTGTAGTTTTTTTTGTAGTTTTTTTTTTTACTGCATACAATAAATAAATTGGTAATCTGTAATATTCAGTCAATTATTAATTTATGATATCTTTCGTGTTTTATTGTTGTGGTACTATATGTGAGGTCTACATCGATCTTTCGTATTCCCTAAATGACTTAAAAGTTCGTATTTATTAGATTACTAGCAGTATAGCCCGGCGTTGCTCGGGTGTAATGAAAGCTTTAAAAATAATTTCCTGTCACTGATGCTGGTTTGAACCATTATCTCTGTTTAATTCTAACTTATTTCTACTATTCATTCTCATCCAGTTCACGAATCATTGTTTTATTAAGAAGTTTTTTACTCTTTGCCTCTACATTCCTCTCTTAAAAGTTACCTTTATTGCATTTGTCTTGGCAGAAATTCTATGATCATCTCGTCACAGAATGATTTTACCGTTCTTAACATACTTTCTAGTCAGTCAGTCAGTCAGTTAAGTGCCATACGTGATACACGCTTTGGGCGATCATATCTCGAAAGTGACATGACTGACTGGGCAGAAGATTATCTCGCAGTAGGTTGCCATTGCTTTCTGCGGTAGACTGATTGCCGACCAAGGCTATAGAACCCAATCTGTCTTGTTATTTGACTCATAGCTAGAAGGGGAAGAAATGTATTATAGTATTAAGTAGTAATTAGTGGGGGATCAGTTTATTACTTCATAACAATAGAAAACTGATCCCCCACTTTATGACCAGTAGAAGCCTTTATCATCTTTCCAACTATTATATTCAGTCAGTCAGTTAAGTGCCATACGTGATACACGCTTCGGCGATCATGTCTTGAAAGAGACATGACTTACTGGGCAGAAGATTATCCCGCAGTAGATTGCCATTGCTTTCTGCGGTAGACTGGTTGCCTACCAAGGCTATAGAACACAATCTGTCCTGTTATTTAACCCATAACTGGAAGGAATAGGCGGATTAATACCTTTCCCAAAGGTATTTGCGCGTAAGTGAATGCAATGAATTCAGCTGGAATTCGAACTCGGCACCTCGAGGTTACCATTTACAGCTAATACTTTCAAATTCTCCGTATAGAACAAATGGTTAATAAACTTATAAAATATGAGATAGAAGATCATTGAACAATAAGCTAAGTGCCTCATCTATATCTGGGAATTTCTACTTTTTGAGAGCATACGTGCGTTGTGGTACAGTGTATATCGACAAATCGGGGAGCCGAGTTTGATTTCCAGTTGAAGCCCTTGCATTTACTTACGCACAAATAGCCTTAGGAAAGGTATTAAACCCTCTCTCCTCTCCAGTTAAGACACAAACCCTATGTACAATATACTTAGATGTCTGTTTCAGGGATTTTTTTTACACGGTTCCGATAACTATGTAACTAGGTAGGCAGGTAGGTAGGTGAAACTTTGAGGTAATTTCTGCTTCTTGCTACATCTTATAGATAACAGATCAACCTTTACTTTTGACAAGCAAAGAACGGTGAAGTTTTCTACAAGACTTTGGAAGTCTTTACGGCAAGACGCGTGTCTGGCAACTCTAACAGGCGGCATCAGAAAAGTACCGCGATGATCATCATTCACTCTGCAATGAGAAGCTTGTTACAACTTCAATCCCATTTTTTTTAATCGTATAACCCCGAGCAAGGCGGTAATGCCACTGATGTGCAGGGGGCTACATACGAGTAAAAAGATTAAGTAGAAGAGAGTAAAGAGGAATACGAACCAGTTAGAAAGGAGCAAGAGAAGGATGGGAATACAGGCGTGATGACAATTGCAACGGTGGAGAGAAAGGAAAGGATAGACGGGGTGGTGAAAGAACTAGTGTCAAGTCATATGTGAATTTTAATGTAAGCAAGCGACTGAAATACTTCGACCTGTGTGTTTTTTTTTTTGTTTCTTTTTTCCAAAAGATTTCATTTATTGTAGCTTAGGTTTCGGACACAAGGCTGAAAGTATGAGTCACCCAGTGAAATTTAGTCGTAAATGATCCAAATGATCTTGATAGCAAGTACACCACATCGGAGTTTTTTTTCTTTTTATCTATTATTTTACTCTTTTTTGCTCATGTGGATGGTTTGCTTTTAACGACCTCATTTCATAGACTTCATTGCTGGTCATAAAACACGAAACACATGATTGAGATGAGGTCACAGACCATCATCTTCTATGTAGGTGTCTGAACCATAGTCTCACCAATGCATTCGGTAACTTGAATTTTGCATCTTTTCATGAAAAAAAGTACGAAGTTAAAACGAGAATACCTCAGCCACCACTCAGCCCCATCAAATACTAATTTCCCTTTAATGAACCAGTGACATATTACTATCTTGTCTCACTCCAAACTGTATTTCGCCGATTGGATAGTTCAAACATTCCAACGGTCAACCACGGAGATTTCAATAATGACTCAGCTTGACTCAACTCTTTGCCCTATTTTAATAGTCCACTTCCCCGCCTTGATTCAACGGTGACTATTTAGTTTCTTGAGATAGCAAGCCCCGCAGCGCCTTTACGTGATGGTCCACCGGGTCATCAAGCATTCGGTGGCAGCCCCAAGCTAACTGGAGCGAACACATGCAAACCCCTGACCGATCGGGGATAAAAGACAGAGATCACTGACCATTCCGTTTTAAAGAAATGTCAGCGAACAACAAAAAACGCCAAGGTCGTTATTACTGCTGGGATTGGCGTAGTTGCTCAGATGGTAAAGCTGTTGATTTAATATCGACCCATGCCGGAAGTCCAAATGTGGGTTCAAATTTCGAATACTGCGAATCATATAGAGAATGTGTACTTGTTCTACGAGGATTGATACAAGTATATTCAAAGAATTTTTACTATTGCATTTTTTCGGAAGCGACTATGCGAGAATAAATTAGCAATCGATATCTTATTAATCTAAAATGTAAGCCATTTTTCAAAAAATGAGGAAGAGAAAATACTACCAAAATACAAATATTTAGTTAATTTAAATTTTATAGCGATTCACCAGCTTGTAGAAAATCAACTACCGGTACGTGCACCCAGTCATATGGACACCGATAAAGTGGAAGGTCAAAGTTGATGACTTAATTCAAAATTTATTTTATATATATATATATATATATATATATATATATATAAACGAGATTATAATTATACTCGTCTTGAAAACCTTCCTTGAAAACTATCAAACGAAGGAAAAAATGGTTGTAAAAAAAGAAAGCGCTTAGGGCATGAAAGTCAGTCAAAAGTGTTCGGACCGAAATCAGCACGAAGCCCAAAGCAAAAAACCGACACGAGTAATCATCTAACAGAAAGCGTTCAATACAAAAGTAGAGCAAACTAAATAGCACCTAATGAGTCAGACGAACCTACCTAAGTTTCACCTAAACGGATCGTCAGGGACAGCTTTCTCTGACGATCCATTTAGGGGAAACCTAGGTAGGTTCGTCTGGCTCATTAGGTGCTATATATATATATATATATATATATATATATATATATATATATATTATATATATAGGAGATAAGAGAAAATCTGTTTTTCTTGCCTAGGTGTTTCGCCCTGTGAAGTACTTTTATCAAGTCCAATATAGTCTTTTTGATAAAGTCCATCACAGGATGAAACGTCTTGGCGAGAAACGTATAAGCTTCCTCTTGTTTTCTTTATTCAAACATCCTGTTATTTTCCTCAGATTATAACTGATATAACTGAGTTTCGATCCCGGCCGGAAGCCAGTGGATGTGTCTAGCCGCACCGATGATCTGGCTTGTATGTGGATGACATATATATTATGCTCTCATTACGATTGAGCACTCTAGAGAAGAAAATTTTAAAAACATTTTCCACTTTTGTGACATATGCATTACTCTTCAGGAATGAATTGACTTCTTTCGGTGACTGGCGTGTGTATACACTGCTTATATACAACACGTTAAAATTTCCTTTCTCTGATTCCATGCGCCTATGGCTTCGGGGGTAGCAACTCAGACTGAAACCAAATCGGTCGAGTTTTGATCCCGGTCAGAAGCAAGTAAATGTGTCTAGCCACACTGATGAGCTGAGATACAGCAAAATAGGCTTGTATATGGATGACCTTTATATACATATATATATATATATATATATATATACAACAGGGTGCGGTGGGTAAATTGTCGCCATTTTATACTTTTTGGTTCTCGAGATATCAACACACTACAGTTTATGATTTTTATGGCAGTATGTATCCTTTGCTTTGAGAATATTCTGAGCTCTCTATCAAAATTTGTCGTATATTAATATTTCTATGTCTATTTGGTAAACAAAAATCATGTATTCCAGTTTGATCGTTGTATATGATGTCACATTCAAGTGATATGCGATTGCTCCCAGCAAACGTGAGAACGATGGAATTAGCCAAAGATATTTTCATAAACAGACAAATTCTTGATAACGAATGGAGGCGAGTTCGAAAGTATTTGCATTCAGAAAAAAGAAAACAAAAATTTACTTTGGTAAGTTTACCAATTGTATAAAACGACTGAGCCGAACGTTGAAAAAACTTTGTGTCCCATGAATTATTATAAGTGCCAATGGATAACCTGTGAATAACTGTTGGCCGAAAGATGTCTGAGGTCGAAAAAGTAGGGAAATAAATAAAATAAAATAAAAGATGTCGTCCTGTTGGTTCAAATATATATATATATATATATATATATATATATATATATATATATATATTCTACAATGTGGTGCCTTTAGGCGATTTATAACCTAGACCGCGTAATAACTCGTTTACAAATGAAGAATATTCAAAATTAAATACAAAATATAATTGTATTGAACACTTTTTGGTACAACTGTGTACTGGTCTAATTTTATTGTGACCAAAACTAAGTAATTAAATAATTTATATATATATATATATGTTATCCTCTCTCTCTCTCTCTCTCTGTATGTATATATATATATATATATATATATATATATATATATACATACATATTTGTATTTATATATATATTATACTAAATATACATATATATATATATATATATATATATATATATATACTACCGGGCATAATTATTAGGCAACCATTTTTATTTAATATATATATATATATATATATATATATATATATATATGTGTGTGTGTGTGTGTGTGTGTGTGTGTGTGGAGCAATTTATCTTTCATATAAGGTATCATAAATGCAACTGGAAATTTAGTGCGATTAAAATTTTTATTCATTATTTTCTGGGCATAAAGTTTGTAAAATTGTCCGAATATTCCTTATATCTGAGCGTTTTTGTCAATTCTATTAGCCACTATGAAGGATATTTCTGCTGTATTTTTATATATTTTTCTTGTGATGGGAATGTTTTTTCTAAACACGATCAGCATATTGTGGCTGCATTTACAGTTAATGGCAGTGTGTATTGGCCTTTTCTATTTTACTGATACTGCTCCTTGTTTTAGTGTTTTTTTATGTGTGGCTGATACTATTATAATTGTATTTGCTACAAATATGTTGCGGATGAATTTTAGTAGGTTTCCGTGTGTGCTTAAATGAGTCCTAATTGAGCTATTTTTAGTCTGATATTTTCTGATATTTTCCATTTTCCGAGTGAAGAGTCTTGCCTAGGTCTCCTGCGTTGATATCATTCTACTTAGCGCTGCTGAACGCACTATTAAGAATATATTTCGAGTCACCATTTGGATGCCTGCCATCACAACAGTTAGCAAGATGATCTGATATAAATCATTCTGAGATCTTGAGATATTTGTATTTGATTAGCCAATGTTTAAATCAAAGGTCACTGAATAATGAATTTTCGTTTTTCAATTAACCAGCCGATACACCGCCCGCGAAACATATTTCAGTTTTATTTCCTTCACCTTTCTAGTTCTTATAGTGACTGAATAAGAAAAGTTAAACCTCGTTTTATCTTTTTAAATTAACTTTTAAAAGATACTTTAAGAACGGCACAATTGTTCATTTAATCTGAACAGACTCATCTATTAACCACTTGATTCTAGTCCTTTCACCACCCCGTATATCATTTCCTTTCTCTCCACCTTTTGCAACCGTCATCACACCTGTATTTCCATCCTTCTCTTGCTCCTTTCTAACTGGTTCGTCTTCCTCTTCACTCTCTTCTACTTAATCTTTTTACTCTTATGTAGCCCCCTGCACATTAGTGGCATTACCGCCTTGCTCGGGGTGATACGATTTAAAAAAAAATGTGGTAAAGTGACTAAAGAGTTTGATAGCGATGAGAAAACCAAGCATCAGTAACAATCAATATCTTCTGAAGCTTTTTGACGCTCCCTCTGCGGTTGAGTTTGAATGACGCTCTCGATTTCACTCTTTTTTTTTTCACTGTCACTCTTCGGTGTTCTATTTAAACTTCCTATCCTTCTTATTAATCAATCATCATCCTTCCCTGTGTTATCCAAAGGGTATCAAATAGCATTTATCACATATTTTATTTCTATTTTCATTTTTTTGTTTTCATACAGTATGGTTCACCCCGTAGAAAGCCCAGTGATAGAGGATTATCTTAAAGGGTGGTTTATATTTGTTGTGGATTCCGGATGAGGAATCGCACAAAATAATAAACAAAAACAGATATTGAAATAGAAAAGTAGGTTATATTGAACGTCATATACAAACTTGAATGCAGGTTAGTAAATCCAGGGAGGCTATTAGTAAGAAATAAATATATACAAGTCTTGAAGTGAAGTTGTTGGAAATAGTATATCCGTGTATATTATTCTAGCTGAGTGGAGCTCAGAACTAGTCTGACTTCTGGTGCTACCGCATCTCTGGGTCTTGAACGTAATGGAAACAAATGATGGAAACAAAAAGGAAATTAATACTGAGCATCAGGAAGGGACAGCTGAAGTTCCTGGGACATGCAACGAAGAAGAAGGGCTTGGAGAACCTGATACTAACAGGCTAGATAGAGGGGAAAATAGACAGGGGAAATCAACGGATAATATATTTGAAGGACCTAATCAGGTGGATGACGGAACGAGGATTGCATGGTAAGCCACCAGGGATAGGGAAACGTGTAAAGCTATGATCGCCTACGTCCTGAAGGGGCAGGTCACAGAAAAGAAGTCTTTGGGTAACTGGGTAACTCTCCGATAACTGGCACGGATCTCTACGAATACTCTCTCTCTCTCTCTCTCTCTCTCTCTCTCTCTCTCTCTCTCTCTCTCTCTCTCAACTTTCTATGGCAGGGGTATATGTATACACAGTCTTTGATAGCTTGGAAGACAATCCTTGAAAGATGTTTTTTCTATACACAATACATGGAAATTGCTTAGTGGTATTCGAATTGTTGATTTGGTCTTAACTCTGCTTGTGTATATCTTGTTTGGCTTATGCAACTGTTAAATCTTTGAAAATAAAATGAAATATTTTTCGTTCCATGATGGCGAATTTGTCTTTATATTGGTCGATCACAAGCAGATATTCGACTGTTTAACGTCAAAAATCTCTGAAGAAATATTTGCACTCAGACTACTTCCCTCAGCCTTTATTTTATTTTTGTTATTCTCTTAGGTTTTTGGCCGTTGTGGCTTTCATCTGTTGGGGTGCATCCCTTTTTACACAATAAATTGACTCGTTTGAGGTGTACATATAATCCTACCTACAGAGATCGGCAGTGATTGTCACAGTGAGTGTTAGAGAGTGTGCCTGTTCGTCGGCCTGGAAGCAATGACCAGCTAAGACCAGCTTTGTACCCAGTTACCGCATAAGCGGGGGCTGGGTAATCTTTGACCAATGGCCTGAGCGTACGCGCTCAGGTTTCCCCACGTTAAAAACTGACCTTGTGTCACAACTCGCTCCAGTGAGGGAGTAGGGTAAATCAAGAGTGTCAAAGAGTGTGTGTAGCAGGAGTTGAGTAGTTGGACCGCCGCTTAGTTGGTCAGTAAGAATATAGACTCATTGCCCGGATTTACTTCTTCTTTACAAGATTGTTGATATTGATTTCGACTAATAGTACACCTGTAATTACTATCCCGTGTTCCAGGTTGTATATATTCTGTTCAATGTAACTTACATTTTATCTCTCCATATCTGTTTTTGTTATTATTATCTTGTGTGGTTTCTAAACAAGAAACCACAACAATATCTAACCGGGCTTTTTATTTAGTTCAAGGGGATAGGTTATTCTAATTCCACGCCCATGTTTCTTTTCTGGTTACCTGTTTCATTTTCTATTTGTTCACCATTGCTCCGACGAGGTATTGAACTCATAACTCTTTGGGTCAAGTCATGTGATTATTTCAACCAATACATTTATCTACTGAATCATTTATTTAGTTAATTTAGTCGACAAAATAGCATAGTAGATTGAATACTTGGTTCAGGAATTTGGTAACACATTAATTGTAAGTTCAATCCCTAACCCGGGAAATGCGTACATGGAGTCAGTGAAAACGAAGCAAGCAATAATCGAGCAGAACTAAATAAGAATTTAACAAGATACTCATATATATGGACAGTGAAACAAAAATAATCTATTTACAATATCTACATTGTTCCGACCGTTGTTTTTATCTTTGTTGCCATATTAACAACGTTTCGGCTGTTGTCTGCCCTGAACTTCTTCGACTGATTGTAATTTCGAACTAAAGACTTAATTTCGTTCAGCGGAGTAAATTGTACTAGTTCCACGAGTCATGCCTATTCCAGATGTCTCATTACCAGTTATTTCTATTTAACTCAAATTTGTTCACCGCATACCCACATACAGTCAAGTACCGTATAGCGATAGTTAACAAGATCATCTACATATACATTTATTTGTTTTTCATCTATTTTGCTTTGGTATCAATCGCAAATAATCTTAATAGTTATCTATCTTTCTATCAACAGATATACACACACAAACATATATATATATATATGGCAGTTAGGTCCAAAGTTAAGTAGTTCTTTTTGATGTTTAGTTAGTTCGTGGCTGGAAAGGTTGATGAATTTATCGAGTTTATTGGGGGGGGGTGATCGTGCCATTGTATAGTGAATTTAGTTTTTTTACAATTTTAGCACGGTGTTGAACTTCGGACTTTTCGGTGATTTTGGACAGTCTGAGCATAATATCTTCCAGTTAGTTTGGGGTAGTTACATCTTTCAGTTTGTTGTAGAGGTCATATTTGTTCTTGTATAGTGTGTCTAGGTTTTCTTTCGCTATTTCGATTTGCCTTTTCACAAGGCTCCATTTATATTTCAGGGTGGTGATGGTTTGTTGGGCTGCTGGATCATGTAGTTTAAATTGTGTGTATTTTGGCAGCATTTTTTCATTAATACAGGTTTCATTGAACAATATAGACAAGTTCTGTCTATTTATTTTGTGTAAGATCCGTTCGTATGATCTGATTAGCTTGATAGTGTTGTCATGGAAAGACGACAAGAAATCGCAATAATTGTTGACAACAAAAATCCCTCCACACTTAATTATATTATCGAATACCCCCACTATTACAAATTAGCAATCATAAAAAATCTACTACATCGAGCAAAAACCAACTCGTCTACAAAACACATCTTCCACAGTGAACTAAAAAACATAAAACAGACTCTCATCAACAATAATTTTCCTAACTACATAGTTGATGAACAAATACGACATTTCCTTACAAACCTGAACACGAAAAAAACAACACCTTGGTAATAACACAACCAACCCCAAACATATCACTCTCTTATATCGTATCCAAATGCACACCAACTACCAACTAGATGAAAATATCCTAAAAAAACTCATAAACACTAATATATCTCTGACAGACCCCAACAAAAGAATTAAATTTATCAGATATTACGCTAAATCCACAACATCCAACTCAATCGTCCGCAACGACTCCTCCCCCACCGTTAGCGATTTGCAAAAAAACAATGTAGTGTATAAATTCAAATGCCCCTTTGGAGAATGTATCTCTAAGAAACTAAATAATACCTACATTGGACATACTACTAACTCGCTTTCGCGGAGGCTTACTGCCATTTTTTTCGTTTAATTTCCAAAAATGATTGGATAATTTCGTACAATTTTTAGACTCTCAAGGCTGAATTTTTTAACTTATGATTATACATACATTTTTTCTTTCAGTACATCCTATATATATATATTTTCTGTCCATCTATATCTTGTACTTCTGCTTTGTAAATACTCCTTCTGATTTACAAAATCCGTCTACATAAATAAATACCGCACACTGAGTGCTGATGTTAATAAAATAGGGATCGATGTAATACAACAGAGATATTAAGTATATATTAAGAAATATACACATTCTTTCTCACCGGTAGCACGAGACGATTTTTCATACACAACGCAATCTTCAGGCGCTAAGTAATCTAAATTTTAATAAAATATGTCCTGTTAACGTAATATTGTCGCTTTTCAAATATTATAGAGGGATTGCTGTTTTATTTTTGTTTTTTTATTTTTTTTCAGTATATATATATATATATATATATATATATATATATACTCTCTCATATATATCTATCTATCCTTCTTCTTCTATACTTCTTCATATATATATGAATACTTTCTCATATATATATACTTATATATATATATATATACATGCATACATTTATATATATATATAACATCATTCTCATATATATATATATACATACGTATATATATGTATGAATTATATATATATATACACCACCATCCTCATACATATATATACACACGTATATATATGTATATATATATATATATATATAGCTCCATCCTCATTATATATATATATATATATATACACACACACATATGTATAGATAGATAGATATACCTCCATCTTCATATATACATACATATATATATATATATATATATATATATATATAAGGATGGAGATGTATAGATATATTTATATATGTATGCATGTATATGTATATATATGAGGAAGCATGCCTATATATATATATATATATATATATATATATATATCCTTCTTCATATACATATATATATATATATATATATATATATATATTATTTTTCATTTTTTTTTCAGTTCTCAATATTTATTTCATTCTCCGCTTTCCCGAATTTATTAAATTTCTCTCTATACACGATATAACATTATTTTTCGACTGGCCATATATCTCTGTTTAAGTACAGGTTGTATGAAAAACCAATAACCATGCAATTTATGAAAGCAACAACACCATAAAATATGATAATTGTTGACAGCAAAATAGATAGCTGAAAATAATTAGATTTCTTTGAACCTCCCTTTGTCTTTGCTTTTCTTTCGCAACGGCACGGGCGCTGAACAGACGATTTATTTAAAGAAAAAAAAAGCAAAATGCGCGTAAATAAATAAAACATTTACTACATTTACTTTATATTTAACGTTGATGCCAAAGTGTTTAACATCTGCATCCAAAATATTTAATTCATATAAACTCATAAAAAAGATTCCTTAGTGATAAAATAATTTGTCTCGGTTTACTATAACCCAATTTTCCAATCATATTTCAGTGCCAAAACGTCACTTAGTGAAATTCTTAGTATATAGGAACCTCCGGGGAGGACTGTACATTAAAATTAAAAATAAAATATCTCCTTAGAGTTAAAACATTTTAAGGCGCATAAATCTGTCTCAAGTCATTAATGATTATATACAGTACTGTGCAAAAGTATTAGGACAATAACTATTTTATCCTTTATGAGGCATCAAAATAATTGCGACAATTTACCAATCGCACCCAGTATATATACAGTACTGTGCAAAAGTATTAGGACAATAACTATTTTATATTTTACTAGCAGTATAGCCCGGCGTTGCTCGGGCGAAATGAAAGCTTTAAAACTAATCCATGGTCCTGGATCTCAGACTCAGTCTAAAGTATAGTTAAAATAATAATAAATTAATTGCGACAATTACCATACCAATCGCACGTAGTTTATATATATATATATATATATATATATATATATATATATATATATATATACTAGCAGTATAGCTCGCCGTTGCTCGGATGTAATGAAAGCTTCAAAACTAATCCATGGTCCTGGAGCTCAAACTCTTTGGACGTTGGCAAGAGACACTAAAAAAGCAATAGTTGTTTTCAGTTAAAGCGAAACTGTAGACTGAATGAAAAATGAATGGATGTAAATCAAATTTTCATTTCCTGGTATCGATATCAAATAAGTTTTTTTCGTCGTAAACTGAATTTTGAAGGATAAATACGTCCTCTGAGTAAATGGTATCATGGCTGAGACTACAATTATACTTAATTAGAGCCAAACTCGAAGCAAAGACTATAATAAAAGGGCTGAAAAAAATCCAGACATACAGGCAGATAAACAGACACACACATAAACATCTTGCCTTATATATATATATATATATATATCCGAGTGGGTATAGAATGAGGAGAGAAAAAAGAAAAAAACTTTTTCCGTTCAAAACATTAATTTAATACAGTGCTCGATATATGATGTATAGAGCTGTGAATATTTATTATAAATTATGTTTTAGAACATGTACATAATTTCTTCTATATATGTCCTCTTCTCTACAATCATATGGCTGTTTCAGTGTTTGGGACCCAAACACCTCATCGGGAGAAATAAAGGTTTGGAATCTTTAAACACTGAAACAGCCATATGATTGTAGAGAAGAGGACATATATAGAAGAAATTATGTACATGTTCTAAAACATAATTTATAATATATATATATATATATATTATCGATTTTTGGACTATTGTAAGAACTACAACCTTGAAACTTCTGAATATCGTTTATGTCTTTGTGTATGCGTGTATCAAATTTGATTAAAATCGAATCACTCCTTCTATAACCCGATTTTTTCAATTATCGATTTTCGATATTTATCGGGGGTACCTCGACACAAAACCTAGCTAAGAACACTCGCAGGCGCTTATAGTACAACTGTGTAAATTTTCAAGAAAATTGGTTCAGCCATTTCGGAGTCTATAGGTAACGGACAAACACACACACACACATATACACACATAGACAAAATCGCATTTATAAATAAGTTTAGTTGAGACATATTGACAGAAAATAAACAATTTAATTGAAGTCATTTTATTTGATTTACTCAACAAATGCTTTAACACGAAAAAATATTTGTTACAAGATAAATTTAATATTTAGTATAACAGCCTTTTGCTTTGATCACAGCCTTCATTCTGTCAGGCATTGACATCACAAGCTACTTTAATGTATTTAATGGTATCTCCTTCTAAGCAGCTTGTATTTGTTCTCAAAATGTGTTTTGCGAAGTAACATTAGATTTATCACTTTTTTTATCCAAAATATCTCAAATATGCTAAAGAGAGTAGTTTCAAAAAAACTTGTTTAATCGAAAATAGGAAAAATTAAATATAACTTCTTTCTAATACATTCTTTTTACACCTACTTTTAAATAATCAATATTTATTAGCAATTTACTTGGCTTTTCACCCTGTATTTGAATTTCAGTGAGGTTTTTAGGAAAATTACCCCTGTCCTAATACTTTTGCACACAACCGTTAGTGTGCAAACGTGTTAGGATAGCGGTGATTTTAAACTTTATTTTGATGCCTCATAAAAGATAAAAAAGTTCTTGTCTTAATACTTTTGTAACTACTATATATATATATATATATATATGAATAGAATAAGTAAAGAGAATGTAGAAAAAGAAAAAAAAACTAATTTTCAAATCAATATATCCCAAAATGAATTCCCCCAATGAATCACACATTTTTCATAAAGCTACCTTCCAACAACTTTTCATATGAACTCACAAATAAAATTTTTATCTCAAACTCTAGATTCGTTACCACCACCTTCATGACTATTGGTGATACTATCAGATTAAAAAAAGCACCAAATATTAATTTAAATTACGGGATTTACAAAATACAGTGTCTACTATGCAATTGCGCTTATACAGGGGAAACATCACGAAATCTAAACGCGTAAATTAACAAACACAAAACAAACTTACGTTTGGATTTACGTCACAACTCTCTTGCATTACATCGGAATAACGTAGGACTCTTTTGTGACCAAGTGAAAGAAATAACAAAGCATGTGTTATAGGAATATTGTATATTGAACAGTAAATACAACAGAAAAGTATTACACGACAAGTGCGTCTGTCGGTTGTCCAGCATTCAATCAATTTGACTGTTCCCCCAAGGCCTCCTCTCCTACTAATCCTATAGTATGCGGAGTGAGGACACCACAACACTCTTCTTTTTAGCCTGATTCCGTATGGAGTCTTTTTTGTTTTTTGTAATTACCACACAATACTTTTTATTTAAGCAAAAAAAAAAAATGTTAGAAACAACCATTTTGAAAAAGCTATATACAGGAATTACGTTCACAATTTTTCTTTGGTTTTACGACAGACATTTTACATAACAGCCCCTTATATTATATTCATCCCAAAATAAGGAAAAATTGGATGTTTCCTGGTAAATGTTAATAATCCAATGCGTCTTGTGCTTTTCTGGTAATTCAAAGTTCATAAGTGAGGAGGTTCATTTTTTTACTTTTTCTGTAGACCTGGTATGAAATGAAAGATGTTCAATATCTTTTTCCTTTTCGATTTATTTCTAAAGGTTCCGTAAATTTCCTTTTTCTTTTGGGCTTTCTGAGCTGATTTACGCTATTGGAACCTCAAACCTGTCAAAGCGACGTCCGTAGTGTCATCATCATTTCATACTGTTTTCTAATTTAGTTTACATGACGTTTCTGTATAAACTTTAGTCCTTGAACCATGTAAATCATGTTAACAAATCTGTCTGCCTATTGTTCCTATCAACCAGTGACCTTTATTATTTTAAAATTAAAAAAATCCTTTTCAACGATCTTAAGGCGCTTTTTAAGAACTTTATTCCTTATTTCCCGCTTTCGTTTCACTCAGAAAGAAATTTGTCAAATGCCGATTTTATTTTCCTGGCAAACATGATCTCCGCTGGCTCCTTGACAGACCGTTCATTGCTATTAGGGTTTACACAATAAACTTGCAAAAATCTGATGTATAGCCGTATCGGTGAGAGTACCTCTCGCCTTTCTCAGTGCTCTCTTGAAAGTGTCCACGAAACGCTCTGCCTGTCCATTACATCTTGGGTGATATAGCGCCGTGGTAATATGTTCCATAAGAAACGACTGACAAAAATTCTTAAATTCACAGCATATGAACTTTGTGGCATTGTCTCTTACGATACAGTTAATAACTCCGAAACGGGGAAATTGCTCGTGAAAAAAACTTTATTGTCACTTCGGCGGTCGGCTTCTTTCACTATCTCTGGCCACTTGGAATAACTACAAGATAATAAAAACCATCAAGTAGACCAGTATAATCAATGCGTATCCGCGACTACAGACGACTTTTAGGCCAGGAATTGAATTTTATCGGGGTGCTTTAGAAGGCAAAGCACACCCTTTGCACGCGCTTACTGTGTTTTTCTTATCTTTGTCCATGTTGGTCCAATAAACTTAACTTCTCATCAGACTCTTCATTCTTGAAGTTCCCGGATGATTAATTCCTTTAATTGTTTTTTTCTGTAGTGTAGATGGGTTTACTACTCTGTCTTCGTGCATTAAAGTGTCTTTACAGAATGAGAAAACTTCTGGGATATTCTGAGTTTTGAAGTTTTGAAGAGTTTCTTTTTTTCCGCTTACGGTGTTATAATTACACTGGATACCTTTTTATCGTAAAGTTTGTGATTAGAATTCCTACTTTCACCATTGTTGTAGACACTGGTCAAAAAAAAAAGTTTTCACGTGAAGTTTGTTCTTTCGAATCCTTCGTCGCCAAGATATTGTGACCAAGCGAAAGGTTTAAGAAATAAGAAAACATGTATTATAAAAATATTGTATATTTAAGAGTAAATACAACAGAAGAGTATTACACGACTCCTGCTAGGGTCGGTTGTCCAGCTTTCAATTAATTCAACTGATCATCCAATGCCTCATCTCCTTCTAATCTTATCATAGGCGAAAGAGTCCAACATAGACTCTTTAGAAGGAGGACATCACAGCAGACACAATTTTGATTTCTCTAATGCTAGTTTAAATAAAAAAAGAACATAGCCTTTTAAGAAGGAAGTGTTTTGAAAACATTAATAGCATGGCTATCTACTAGACACACATGATTAAAACATTATACTACTTCTGCATGTTTCTACAAATCTATAATCTATTAATCTAAAATATGTCTACTAATAAATATAATTGAATAATTTAAAATTACTTCCATATATTCATAGCATTGTAATATTTTCTCAATATGCACTACATTCAATTTGCTTCATAATTAATCTATTATAATTATGTTTTCTCCCTATTATTTCCTATTATTATTTATATTTTTCTCCCTAATATCTCCTATTATTATTTATATTTTTCTCCCTATTATCTCCTATTATTCTTTATATTTTTCTCCCTATTATTATTTATATTTTTCTCCCTAATATCTCCTATTTATATTTTTCTCCCTATTATCTCCTATTATTATTTATATTTTTCTCCCTATTATTATTTATATTTTTCTCCCTATTATCTCCTATTATTATTTATATTTTTCTCCCTATTATCTCCTATTATTATTTATATTTTTCTCCCTATTATTATTTATATTTCTCTCCCTATTATTATTTATTTTTTTCTCCCTATTATCTCCTATTATTATTCATATTTTTCTCCCTATTATCTCCTATTATTATTTATATTTTTCTCCCTATTATCTCCTATTATTATTTATATCTTTCTCCTTATTATTATTTATATTTTTCTCCCTATTATCTCCTATTATTATTTATATTTTTCTCCCTAATATCTCATATTATTATTCATATTTTCTCCCTATTATCTCATATTATTATTTATATTTTTCTCCCTAATATCTCCTGTTATTATATTGTGTGCTTTATATTTATTATTAATAGCATTATTATTATTTTCTATTTTAATTATTATATATTATTAAATTTTTCTTCAAATCATTCTAATATATATATATATATATATATATATATATATATTATTTATATTGCTTAATAAGAATATTTTACTGACATAATATGGTACTTTATATACTACTAGTATAATTTTATATGTTTTAATTTTTTTATATATTGTTTATATAACTTAATTATGATATTGTAATAATTTTAATGCATATATTTTTTAGTATTTTAATACATATTTCATTGAAGGACTATAACCGTTAACAACTTATTTTCAAAAATATATTTATTTATTTAAAAGTTCACTTAATACCTGTATACATTATTTCGCTTATGTTTCAATGTTGAAGCAGCGAACAATCCCTTTCTTTACACTGTATTGGCGGTGGCAGTTGAAGTTGAAATATTTTCCGGTGAATATTGTCTTGCGATATACGGATATCTTGAACTTGTGGTGATACCGAGCAAAGCGAGGGACCGGATGTGTGCACTCTCAGAACCAGAAAGCAAATGACCAAAACTTATCATTGCGCACCCGGCTCCACGCATATGTTAAGGCAGAAAACCAAAAATTAATAAATATCAAATTCCTTTTCGACAGCCTACGCGAATTTTATTTATCGTCCAATGGGAAGCCCAGAATTAAATACGGGTGTGAATTCCCAGATGGCTTACTGGGACCCACAAAGACGAAATAAAAAGCCGACACAGAAAGCATCGCCAGTTGAGAAAGTATGAGAATAATTAACACGTCCCTTGACCTCGTCAAGCAATCCACTATGCTCGCCCCCCCTTTCTCTCTTATCTTCTTCTTCGCTGTCCCCTGAGTCACTTACCCGACCAACGGAGCGGAGACATCAAAGACATTCCTAACTGACAAACACTCACACATACTTACGCACAAACTTTTCGGCATTTACTGCCATGATCATTTTAACGTTTTGTCCAATAGTAGTTGAATTGTCTTGTTTGTCAGAGTATGAAGGTGTCAACTAAATATCCCAGCCAGGGCTTTAGTTCTGTGAATTCGAATGCCATCTGTAACGTACTTGTTGACAATACAGACTTAATAGCATTATACTTTACTTAGCTTTTGGAAGGCATTATTTTATGCCAAATTTGGAATTTACATATTGAGATATACCTTTTGCTAACAATCATTCATTCCGAGTTAACTTGTTGATAAAGATGTCGGTGAAATGAAGACGAAGAAAGAAATTAATTGTAGACAAGAACTTATTGCCTGAACTGCATTGACTTTTTTTTTGCTGCTATTTTATTTTGTTTAATTTCAGAGTTGTTGAAGCTCACTCTGACTATGGTGCTTTTCTGAGCGTTGCTTAGATGTGGCACTCACTACTCAAGCGGAAATGTTATTATGAGGCAAGTTTGTTAACCATTACACTACGTCGAGTTGCCCAAATTCACTCTGAGTATAACAGGACAGGAAGACACCGCTTGTTAGAATATATTCTTTTTTTTACGGGTCGTCGCTTCACGACGTAGGTGATCATGGCCCGCCATACCTTCCTGCACCTCATAATTGTTTTTTGTTTTTCTCAACTAGAACCGGCTTACGGCCAGTTCACGCTAAAACACCGGTTCCCGTAAAATCACTGAACCTAAGCAACGCCGAGCCTTGTCACTACTTAGATGGGTGACCACTTGAGAATACCAGAAGCTTGGACGTGCGGGCGGAATTGTTAATCGGAAAAACCGAGTTTCAGTTCAAGTCGGGCTCGTTGTATTCATTTATGCACAAATACCCTTGGGAAAGGTATGAATAGACCGCATCTCCACCATCTATGGGTTAATTAGTAAGGCTCGTGTCATTAAAATCATTATTATTTTAAAAATAAATTGCGTGCAAAACACATTTCGGCATTAAATCAACCATAATGGTTGATATGATGCTAAACCAAAAAACGACTCACTGATACCAATTTTTCGGCTTGATCCATTTCGAAAGAAAGCGAACCTGATTTTTACAGGGATTCTCTAAACACTCTCACTCTCTCTCCCTCTTCTGACCAGTTGAAGCTCTATAATAAATTAGCATCATTTTAGCCTCCTAAAAGGCTAAAAGTCGAAAGAGGTGAATAAATGCTTTTTCTCTTGGGTATTAGCGTTCAAATGAGATCAGCACTTAAAGTCAAGTTTGAAGCGTGGCACTCGCGACGACAGTCCATAGAGCAATCAAACTTCATCTATATTCCGAGTTCTATTTTTCCCGTTTCTGTAGAGAAACAAGTTTATTGGCTTTGAAAAGTGCATACTTACTCTCCTAATATAATTTCTTTCAGTAATATTAATTTCGGATTTTAAGATTCGTAAATAACCAGACTGGGGAGCCAGACTGGAGAGCCGAGTTCGAATTCCAGTTGAATTCCTTGCATTCATTTACGCACAAATACTCTTAGGAAATGTATTAATCAGTTTCTTACTTCCAGTTATAGGTTAGATTGGGTTCTATAGCCTTAGCTGGCAACCAGTCTACCGCAGAAAGCAATGGCAACCTATTGCGGGATAATCTCTGATCAGTCCGCCATGTCTCTTTTCGAGACATGATCGCCCAAAGCGTGTATCACGTATGACTGATTGAATATAATAGTTGGAAAAATAATTAAAGCTTCTACTGGGCATAAAGTGGGGGATCACTTTTATATTATTATGAAGTAATAAACTAATCTCCCAACTAATTACTACTTAATAATATAATACATCTCTTCCCCCTCTAGCTCTGAGTCAATTAACAGGACAGATTGGGTTCTATAGCCTTGGCTGGCAGCCAGTCTACCGCAGAAAGCAATGACAACCTACTGCGGGATAATCTCTGATCAGTCCGCCATGTCTCTTTTCGAGACATGATCGCCCAAAGCGTGTATCACGTATGACTGATTGAATATAATAGTTGGAAAAATAATTAAAGCTTCTACTGGGCATAAAGCGGGGGATCACTTTTATATTATTATGAAGTAATAAACTAATCTCCCAACTAATTACTACTTAATAATATAATACATCTCTTCCCCCTCTAGCTCTGAGTCAATTAACAGGACAGATTGGGTTCTATAGCCTTGGCTGGCAGCCAGTCTACCGCAGAAAGAAATGACAACCTACTGAGGGATAATCTTCTGCTCAGTCCGCCATGTCTCTTTCGAGACATGATCGCCCAAAGCGTGTATCACGTATGACACTCAACTGACTGACTGAAATAACCAGAGGATGTACATAGTGGTCCAGTGGATATCAGCTCGAAACGAGAAGTCGGTGAGCCGCGTTCGAATTCCAGTTGTATTCGTTGCATTCACTTACGCGCAAATATTCGTAGAAAAGGTATTAATCTATCTTTGCCCTTCAGTTATGAATTAAATATCAAGATAGAATGGGATCTATAGCTTTGGCTGGAAACGTGTCTACTGCAGAATATAATGGCAATCTCCTGCGGAAAAATGTTTTGCCCTATCAGTCCTGTCTCTTTTGAGACATGATCGCCGAAGCATGTTTAACCTATGGCATCTAACTGACTGAATTACGAGAGAGCTAATAAGAAATGCTTCAAGTCTTTTCAAAGGGGACTTCAATTTTTTCTTACGTTCAGTCGAACAATTTATTTAAAAAATGTTCGTTCACTCGAATGATTACAAAATTAGTAATGCAATGAATGCCAAAGGTCCAGTGCAACCCCTTGAATCCGGCGCCCATCGAACTAGACTGCTGTCAGAACCTCGAAAACACAGGAATCATCCCTAAGAAACGTATGCAGGCATAAGTGTTTCAATCTAATTCAGAAGATATACTATTCTGTTATCTAAACTTATTTATAAATGGGATTTTGTCTGTGTGTGTGTGTCTATGTGTGTGTGTGTGTGTCCGTTACCTATAGACTCCGAAACGGCTGAACCGATTTTCTTGAAAATTTACACAGTTCTACTATAAGCGCCTGTGAGTGTTATTAGCTAGGTTTTGTGTCGAGGTATCCCCGATAAATTTCGAAAATCGATAATCGAAAAAATCGGGTTATAGAAGGAAAGGTCCGATTTTAATCAAATTTAATACACTCATTCATAGCCAAAGAGATAAGAAAACATATTCAGAAGTTTCAAGTTTGCAGTTCTTACTATAGTGTAGAAAATCGATAATATATATATATATATAGGCAAGATGCTTGTGTTTGTGTCTGTTTATCTGTCTGTATGTCCTTTATCCACAATTTTTATCCGATTCTCACCAAACTTCACACAAATATTCTTTAGGCTGGGTCAGAGCTCCAGGATCATGGATTAGTTTTTATGTGTATATATATATATATATATACTCTCAGCTATTGGGCTTGTATAATGATAATAACCCTAATCCTGACGCCATTTTGGTCGGGATTCAATGCTGAGTAAAAAGCAATCGGCTGTCTAACCGTAATCATGAGCTGTGATACAGCGAAACAGATCTGTCTACGGATGACTATATATATATATATATATATATATATATATATATATATATATATATTAGAGATGAAGTCATAGTGGGGTAATTCATAATTATTATTAAAAACAGATAATATCTGTCGGAAAAAGAAAGAAAGAAAAAGTGAGAAAGAAAGAAAAAGTGAGAAAGAAACAAACAAACTAATCTGGTTCTAAGTAAGCATTTTTAAATGACAGCATGTGGTCATTCATTCACTGTTTTTTGTAATAAAGAGGCTGCTGGAAGACCCTTTGCCTGGCACGAGGACTCTGCAACATGCCGCATAAGCAGGAGAACCCAATAATGATTGTTAGAATATTTCAGCGACGTATTTTACCTCGCGACCTATACACCAAGCCTAGGTAGAAAATCACTGGATTATTTGTGAAGCGCAGTTGAGTGAGAGACCCAATAAAACTCCTTGAAACACCAAAAATGAACTGAATGCAAGGATTACGGCAGAATTCACCAATTTAAACAAGGAGCCCGTTCAAAAGAGTTGCATGATATTCCAAAGTTTTCTTTGACGATTCTATTGAAATAATTTACTCTTTAGCATTTCAAGAAATTTTTATGTATTTTGGTAAATATATCTGTTAAAATGAGATGTCAGAGTTATTTTAATTTTTGCGTAATTAAGATGACAATTGGTTCATCACTTCCTGTTTATAGATAGATAGATAGATAGATAGATAGATAGATAGATAGATGTGAGTTTGTGAACCTGGGTTTCACGCTCTTGCGATCGTCAGACAAACTGATTAATTTTTTTAAAATTGGCTATATGTAGCTGCGTACATTGGTGTATTTTTGTGGGAGTGGGAGGAAAATTGGGAGGAAGACTTATCATCATGACAAACGCAGATATATATACACACTTGTACACCTATTGACGTACGCAGAGACACACAAACAGACATGCGCGCCCGCCTACCGGGGCTCACACAAACATAACTGTATGCGAACCGTATGGGGCTTGGTATATGTATGTATATGTGTGCCTTTGCATACATACATAAACATTTGGTTGATTTTTAAAATTAATCAATTTGTTTGACGATCGCAAGAGTGTGAAACCCAGGGTCACAAACTCACACCTACCTATATGAATATGTCAGCTCTATCACTGATATTGAGCGCTTTTAAATAAGTACCGCGCATATATAATATATAAATAATATAATATATATAACAAATTGCCTGTATATATTTATATATATATATGTATATATTTATATTTATATACATACATATTTCACACACACACACACACACACACACACACACACACACACACACACTCTCTCTCTCTCTCTCTCTCTCTTTCTAGAAATATTAGCGTATACAATAAGCACCAAAACACAGACAATATATTTTCTAGCTCAGTGTTAGAAAAATAGCGTCTTCGGAAAAAATACTAAATTTGCTTTATACGTTAATCATTAGAATTTAAATGCAATGTATGCTTAATTATTATTTTATTTAAGCAAGTATTTGGTGACTGTTGACCCGGTTATGAATAAATAAAAAGCATCAGTTAACCTAAGATCTAAAAAGTTTAACTTTCGATTTGTCAGTTTTAGCAATAATTTGGTGGATCTAGTTTCAGCACTCAGGATATGCGTTGTTCATTGAGGATCATGAACAAAATATTCGTCATCAGAAGTTAACCCATTAGTGCCTATGGTCTTTTTTTTAGGACCAGAAGGATAATTTACCATATTTCAGCAATTCCTTCTTTTTTCAGATACAACTTTGGTTAATCATAATCTATGAAGTGTCTTTGATATATATTGGCAACACTGATGTTTCAGTTTTCAGTATAGAATGAAATCATGATGAGGAGGAGTATACCCTTAGTTTCATCTCTCATTCAAGCAAAACCTTTTTCAGTAAATAGTACTTATATCTAACTTATATTTGTATATCTGAATGCTCTAACTCTCCTATAAGCCAAGAAAATGTATAAAAAGTAATTTTGCTCAAATATGCCATGCTCTATAAGTTTGAACCTAAAACAAAATTTTCTTAGAATAATGCAATTAATTTTTTTTTTAAATTCATGAAGTCAATATGAACCATTAGTGCCCATGGTACTGTTTTTAGGATGAGAAGATTAATTTACCATATTTCAGATATCCTGTAGTTTTCAGATATATCTTTGGTTAGCCATAAAGAATAAAATGTCTTTCAAATATATCACCTAATGTCTGATGTGTATTGGCAACACTGATGTCTCAGTTTTCAAGAGTGAAAATCCTGAGGAAGACGATACACTCAATATCATCTATCATTCAAGCAAAAACGTTTTCGGTAAGTAATACTTATATTTAACTTATATTTGTATATAGTATATATGAATGATCTAACTGTCCTAAAAAGCTAAAAAAATGTATAAAAAGTAATTTTGCTCAAATATATCTGCTCTATAAGTTTGGTCCTAAAATAAGGACCAAACTAACAATTCATTTTTTTCTTAGAATAATGCAATGAAACTTTTTATATGTTTTGTATTAAATAAATTTGTACAAATTAAAGATTTTTGATGAAAAAAAATTCAAGAAAAATCAATAGAAATTAATGGGTTAATGAAAGTTACTGCGTTTGGGAAATATCGTAAATGTTACTGGGGCTGAAATTCATGGATCTATCGACTCTACTTTATTATGGCTTAAATAGCTTTGAAGGCCATAAACTGAAGTGAGTTTTAAAAAAAAACAAGTTCAAAACCGTAGATATGGTAACTTTTAATTCTACTATCTTTGCTATGATGTACAGGCTTGGAAAAATTAATTGGAACAAAACTAATAATGTCTTTCAAAAGATCTTTCACATTTTCCCTGATAACGTGTACGTCGTCTCTCATCGCTGTTTTTCTCTTTCGATCACATTCTCCCTTACATTTTGGACTGATTGATCCAGTTTGTTTTGCCTTGATGTCATCACTGTTTGTTGGAAGGCTGATATCAACAATATACGTGATCTTTCGGTAAGGCTTGCAGAGTTACAATTTTTTTCTTGGATTAACGTCCATCGCAGATAAATTTTATTAATTCTAAAAAAGAAAATTAAATTAATTATCTATTATAAAAAATTCAAATCTACCAAAATCATCGTCAATAATAATAATAATTCACCTTCAAAATCTAAACTGCAGATAGATAGATAGATAGATAGATAGATAGATAGATAGATAGATAGATAGATAAAGGAAGAATAAAACAGATAGATAGATAGATAGATAGATAGATAGATAGATAGATAGATAAGCAGGAAGAATAAAACAGATAGATAGATAGATAGATAGATAGATAGATAGATAGATAGATAGATAGATAAGCAGGAAGAATAAACAGATAGATAGATAGATAGATAGATAGATAGATAGATAGATAGATAGATAAGCAGGAAGAATAAAACAGATAGATAGATAGATAGATAGATAGATAGATAGATAAGCAGGAAGAATAAATAGATAGATAGATAGATAGATAGATAGATAGATAGATAGATAGATAAGCAGGAAGAATAAACAGATAGATAGATAGATAGATAGATAGATAGATAGATAGATAAGCAGGAAGAATAAAACAGATAGATAGATAGATAGATAGATAGATAGATAGATAGATAGATAGATAGATAGAAGAATAAACAGATAGATAGATAGATAGATAGATAGATAGATAGATAGATAGATAGGAAGAATAAACAGATAGATAGATAGATAGATAGAT